>SDVV010008330.1:0-17258 GCA_016164225.1 Gammarus roeselii | reverse complement strand
AGAACGGGATTCCTAGCCCCTTCGCTCCGCCCCGTTTTGTCGCCTTCTACGACACGCTGGGGGTTGCGGTAGCGCGATTCTACTCCCGGCTACGGGGCACCCCTTTAGAAACATGGAAGTAGAAAAACATGTAATTGGGCTGCCTAAGGTTCATATGTTCCATCAGGAATAACGATCTTTTTCAGAGGGCTTGGTAATCAACAAACCACAAAACCAGGCAAATTAACCCATAAATTCATCGAATTTTCAAGGAACACAGTAACATTTCATGAAGAGATATTTTACGTAAACGGTTGTTGTGAGCCCAGAAAACCTAGTATCCATATAATGATCCTTTCATTTAATGCCTTTCCTAACGGAATAACGCATCACGAGACATCTGTCCATTACTCGGTACGGTGTCCGTACGAATGTTCTGACAAGACACATCGAGAAAGCACCCAGTTGTCCTGTTGGCCGGACAGTCTGCCACTTATGTTGCATTGTTGGAAGGGTTACAATCAGTGAAATTTCGCATTACGGGGGTCAGTTTTTTTCCCTCGAGCGGTTGGACTAAAGTGAATAGGATATTTCCTAGTAAAGGCCTTAATCTGAAATTCAAGAGTGTACAAATTCTGAAAGTGGCATACAGAAAGGGAGTTTCATATCTTCCTCTGTTCGTCGGACATTGTTCCGGGTGGATTTTGTGTATAAATTTCATTTCTGGTCTTTAAGGTCTCTTGAAGGCTCGGATGATAGTTCCATCACCCTTGATTCCAACTTACATTTTTTTTTCCAAAGAGCTGACACTCCAAACTTGTTTGCCATCAAACAAGTTTTAAAATTGAAATATGAATAGTAGTATATCAAATATTCCATCGTTGTTAAGGTACGCACTACTACACAACAGGATTATCGTGTATGTATATAGATCAGATTATTTCATGGTCCGTAAATTACGACTAATCGTAGGTATTTTTACCTTAACAAAATAGTTCAGACACTCTAACCGACTCACTCTGCTAGCAATGCAGCAAATAAGGAAAGGAATTCCACAACACATCAATCACTACTTGAAAAATGAGAGTTTAGATGCCAACCTTTGATCTGATGGTTTTCAATGCCGTCCAAACTTACAGAAAAATGCAATCCAACAGACTTATTACGATAGACTTGTTGGGACGAGCACTTCTTTAATATTCAGAACTCTGTTTTTTTATTTCAAAGTTTGTTGCACAAAAAAATGCTTAAGAGAATGTAATAAATAATACATTTGAGTTATGATGCATTGATATATAACTATCGTTCAGCATATTTATATATACAAATATATTACAATATATATTTACGATAGGAAACTAGACAAGCTATAAAACTGTATTATATTGTTTTCCAAACGATACAAGGCGTATAATATAATTTCAACCCTCTCCGTGAATTCAAGTAAAATTAGTAGAAATAGAAGTACTGCATTAAAAGCTTTCTTCAGCAACGTGTTTTCCCGTTAAATAGTTGCTTCATCAACTCCATGAGGTGGATTATTTGTAGAAAAATACTCAATTTAGCAAATGCCTCAAAATATTAAACATCGCTTCAGTTATATTATCAAATCTAATTGCTTAATGTCCTTTTTTTGACCTACCTGATTTGTCACCTGCCTGTCTAACAAGACCCATGGTTCGAGTCATTTATATTCCATAAGTTCGCAAACATTTCCAGGCAACCATGGATGGGAACTTTGTCCAGTGCCTCGCGATTAATATAAAATTTCCCCATCAGATATCACAGAAGAATCTCTCAAATTGCTTGTGGGGGAACAGTCAATTTATTCGTATAATAGTTACTGAGGTAGACGTCACCGTGTGACAAAAGTGGGGAGGACGTCACCTTGTCGATCCAGGGGGAGTACCCAACATTGTGCCGTCACTGGTTAGGACGCCACCTTGTGTCATCAATGGGGAGGACGTCACCATATGGCGTTACCGAAGAGAACGTCACCTCGTGGCATCATTAGGGAGTACGTCACCTTGTGTTGTTCCTTAGATTGACGGCTTAATATGACGTTACAGAGATGTACGTCAACTTGTGACGTTACTTGGAGCCCTTACTACTGGTCGCGACCAAGGTTCACGCCAGGTGACGTCCTCCTTAGTGACGCCACAAGGTGACGTCCACTCTGGTGACTTCACAAGGTGACGTCATTTCAAGTGACACCATTAGGTGACGTCCTACCTCAGTGACATCACAATGTAACGTCCTTCCAGGTGACACCATACGGTGACGTCCTCCCAAAGGACGCCACAAACTGAAGGCCTCCTCAGTGACGTCACAAACTAAAGTGACCAAGGTGACTTCCTTACCCGTAGCACCGCAAATTGGGGTCCTTATCTCGTGTATATACTAGTAGCCGGTCCTTCTGCGGTAAAAACTACAAAAAAATGGCATAACAACATCCACTGATTATTGTTTCGTAATACAAACCATTTGAAACTAAAAAATAGATCTATTTTCTTTAAGTAGATAGTGTATTATGGGTACTAGAGCCTAGATACTCAAGTAGCAGATGCGTAAATTGATCCCATGGGTCTTATTTCGTCAAGCATTTTGTTCGTCTGGCATGTAAATGGTTGCTCAATACAAAATTTATGAGCTCGTTCACTCTTTCATATGATTGAACACTTACTTATACAAATCACCAGGAATTGATTGAATGATATGAAAAAAAAACATTCTAATAAGTAATATTAAATTAAACCTTAATCACCGGAGCATTTTGATCGTCGTGTTTGAAACTTGCAGTCATAATTCATTATTGAATATCTGTTGAATAGTTGTTTTACGAATGAGCAAAATTACACCACTCAAAGCGCCTTTCTCTGGAAATCTCGGATAATCTCTTCGATTATTTAAGCAACGAATGGTTTAACTAGAGACCTCCCGCCCCACACTCCCTCCTAGGAAATAGAGCATGTAAATAAGGCACACCCTCAGCGCTGATAGGAGGAGCGTTATTAAGGTCCGCAGGGTACTTCCAGCCCCTCACTTTAGAGACCATTAGCAGACCCCTGACCTGAAGCTCGACGATGAGTGGAGGGGAGGGACATGAAAGTCCTCAGCGATAATTGCGATTTATCGATGAGACGTCGTTGTAGCGACACATTGCACTGCTTTCAATAAAATGTATGTGGAACAAACGTGGATATCCCACCCGATAGAGAGATAAAGTTACTCGAAACCTTCAATTCATCAATCGATGATACATGAAAAAGTTGTTATTCACACTGCATGTTTCTTAATTTTGTATAATAAAATCTACACAATCGTGTAGGCCACCTCACACTCGCTATAATCAGCTTTCCCCACCCTCTTGCTTCCCTCTCACTCCATGATTGAATATTATACAGTGCTCCCCTCCCCTTACATGATAGAAAGCTCTCACTCACAGTACTTCATGACCCAATCAAACACTTTTTTTCTACGAAGGACACTCCTCACTAAGATGAAGCGCTTCAGTTACCCTCCTCGCCCAACTGTATTATAGTTTTCTTCTTACTCAGAACACCGCCCCTCTTCACCAACTTCTCCTACAACGTTTTGGGGAATCAGAGTATTCAGATACACGTCAGAGAGAAGTATTCTCCAATATAGGTATCTAGAAACTGTATTTGACCAGCACAGCCTCCATTTCCACTATTGAGCTGAACACACCTTCCGCCCCCCCATCCCTTCACCTATTCATTCGTACTTGGAATGGGTGACTAATTACCAATATTAGTGGTTGATGGAACACTTTCAACAACACTGAAAACCCGAGTCTCTTGTCCAAATATTTACCTGCCTCTAATTGCCTGAGGATGATCATGAAGCGGACGAGGCCGAGAAGTGTGACACTTCATTGTTTTATTATAAACATTATTGTATTTTACAGCGTGTTACAGCGTAGCTGCCACCTGATAGCCCCTTCTTTACACACGGAGTTTATGAGCTGGCATTTGACCAATTGACCACTTCTCTTCACAGACATCTTTCGACAGCTGAAACGTACACGATTCCTTAATCAACAGCTAAATTTTCATCATAATGACTATGGTAACCAGCATCCGAGTGTCGCTATTACGCTGAATGTAGCTATTATTACACCAGTTTTGAAAGCTCTAGCATTCTATTCAACGGACAATGTTTTCACATTATTTAACGCCGACTCTTTAAAATATATAGCTGGATCGGAATATTCGATAATCGTCAACCCTTTCGGTGACCAACTCCGAATCCACTTCGCGATGGCACAATATCGCGGCAATTTGGCGCACATTTGAAGAATTACTTCAAGATTACAGCTCTGATATTCTAGCTTGTTACGAACCCTGTTTCCTGCACCCCCCTCCCCCCAATCTCAGCCAATCGGTAACAGGGTGAAGTCATTATCATGGAACGCATTTAAAACCTCCATCGAATTCAGAAATGCATGCGTGCCTATGACGTCCTGATTTGGGAAACGTTTGTCCGATTGATGTTACTAATGTATGCCAAATCCCAAGCCGAATATTGATGACGTTAAGCCTGACCCTGGTCTGTCCGGCACTCGAGCTTGCGAACGATTCGAGGAAGGGCCTGATGGGTTGAGAAAGGGGGATTTTTTGTAACGTTTTCTATTACATAGAAGATGACGTGTGAGTTCGAGCATAGGAATCCTGAGAGGACGCATTCATTAACTCACCAACGGATTTAGCGAAAAACCTTTCATTCAGAAATTACTGAGGGGAAGGGACAGGTGACTTGTGCTGGTGATGTGTGCGAATAACGCGTGTGGATTATGTGTATAGGTTACATGAGCATATAACATGGGCGGGTGTAGTATGTGGATAACGTGTAGGGATTACGTGAGCTTGCGACGTTCACCTGTTGCCTTTCTGGGTGACGGATGCGGATGCGGGTTACGCGCGCGAATAACGGATGCGAATGACCGGTGCGAATTTAGTGTGCGGGTAAACGTGTTCAAGTAATGTGTGAAGGTGACGTGTGCGGAGGACGTGTGCGGACCACAGGTGCGAATGAAGTGTGGGGTAATAGACAGTGAACCTAATTATGTACGTGACCGCTCCGAATCAAAGCGACAAGAATTTGCGACGCGAATTATGATTTTTTTTCAGACAATACAGTTGCTGCTGTTAAGTTTAAATGTGCCCTTTCATTGCCATCTCTACCTCAACTCGCATCCGTTCGAGAGGCGGCCTGGAAAATGACTACTGTAACTGTTTCTTTGTTTAAGGTAGAAGTATCGTATCAAGGCAGTTAGACCAGTAGTGGATAATAGTAGCCAGACTGAGAAGGATGTGGGGTGAGATTTTTTCAAATATTATCATAGGTAACGGGAGGATATTGTAGGTACAGCTAAGGCCCTATGATAAATACCCATTTCATAGAATTTAAGCCATTGCTGATATTTACTTTGATCATCGTTATATATAAATCAGTAGGGAAGTAAGTAAGTGTGTAATTTCATTGAGAGAGAGAAAGCATGCACGGTAAAACCAGTCAAAGTCACACACACACACGCACTTATATATCTTCTGAAGCTGCTAGATAACTCCCGCACACCAGTCGGACCCAAGAGGACAATCGAAAGCAGATTTCGGGAATAATGATAGAGAAATGATGAAGTGAGAAACCTCCCTATTAAAATGTAAAATGATAGAGAAAAAGTGACACGATGAATCGATCAGCATGGAAATAAAAGAGACACAATAACCTATATAATTCAGCCAAATCTATGAATTTAGCATTGAAAATAAACTGATAAAGACAATTTATCCTGTGCTCGAGCGCACGCGAATTATCCCAGACAGCCATCGCCTGTGATAATCCTACTCAATACTCTTTATGTGGCAGACATTTTTACAACTGATGTTCTTGCAGCAGCAACTGTGAGTTTAGACATGGGCAGAGATATATTTAAAGAGAGTGTTGGCTATGTGAACAGCTATCACACTTCGCACCATTGACGTGGGTGAACATGAACATATCTACGGATACAGAACTCCCGCAAACACGTTTTGCATACCCAGACCCTCGCTGGCCACCGCTGACTCCGCTACCTGCAAACAAAGCAAAAGTGCTAAGTAATCACGCAATGAAAAGATATTGTGATGGAAGAAAAGTATTGATTTGCTGCTCATAACAAATATTACTCTATCAAATCACAAAAAAAATCATTCATTCCGATAGTGTCAAGAAAATGGACACGAAGAGTACAAACAGAAATCATAGAATCAGATCAAATTAAATGCAATAACTGGAAACATATCCGAGTTTTCGGAAGTGTAGTGACCACTCTATTTTGCGAAGATTTTCGACGATTGGCTCTAGAGGGGAAAGGCGAGACATTTTTTTACAAATCAACTTGGTTTGCACCCCGATGACACCAGTGACTTTTGTTGTCCCCAAACTGCTTGCCTTTACCTACAGGGTGACCTTTTGTTTTCCTCAAACTGTTTGACTTTATCCACAGGGCGACCTCAACAAGATTGACATTTATTGTTAGACGGTTCATGTACACATATTTTTAAAGTAAAATACTGTTTTGTCATCCGCAAAATTACCGAACTGTGAAGCCGACGTGCTAAAAGACGTGTCATCTTTGAGCAAAAGAAACAGTACTGGTTCTTAGATTGACTCCTGTGGAATTATTGTTCGTATTTTCATTATTAACGCTATTATTTCCATCGTCTGGCAATGGATTTTCAGTTCTTAAATTTAACTCATAGAACTACATTTTCACACACAGTATTTGAATAGCGGAAAAGCAAACAAAGGTTCGACGCAGCTCACCTCTACTGGGCCGCTGATTCGAATTTCATAAAGCAAAATATAGTTTACAATATTATAACCAATGAGCTTACAGACATCATCCATTTTAAGGTAAGAATTACGAATCCGTGTCGTTGGCAAATCCCTTGTAAAGGGGCCGGGAAAATCTCGTATAAAAATCGCCAATACATGTGGTGGGTTAAACGTCAATGCACGAGGTGTGGGATGAACGAATACGTGGGGAAAAAGCTCGCGAATGAATGGGGTTAAGAAATCCTGAGAACATTGGGTTTCGAAATCGAAATGTACCAACATATTGTAAATATGGTTCTCAAACAGTGTACGATAACGAAGGGGTGAATAAGCGACATAAATTATACATGAAATATAAATACGTACACATAAATATACATGCACATAGATACATATATACGTATACACACAAACGTACATACGTGCATACATACATATTACACATATACACCCATTTATATACGCATACACTACCTGCACACATACACATATAACTTGAAATACAATAACAATGTGTCTGCATCAATATTTGAATAGAAATTTTTAAATTACAAAACCACCGGAACACAATTAAAATGGGTGAAAATTGGAATAGTACAACAGTGCAGTGCAGAGGTCAAATAAACATGCATCTACTCGAGAAGACAAGGGGTACTGCCACTTCATAAGAATTGCAATGAAGGGACACATATCGATAAATGTCAGATGGGTAAAAGGTTTACCATACATTAATAACTCCCCTTATTTCCAATACTACTTTTCAGGAAGGTTCGAGTAGTTTACAGTATCAAAGGCCATTGACAGATCTACCAGCTCGGCCAGTAAGAAACCCTTGCTATTTATTGAATGATTCGTGCACGAAATCCAGGAATTCAAGTATATGATAGTATTTCGAGTTATAGATACATTTTCGCTTATTTCGTAACTGTAGAACATGTTGATTTTATTGCCTTCACCTAACTTTCGAGAAATTATTAAGCCACTTGATAAAGAAAATAATTCAATGAACTTTTTCATCAAAGGCGTTTCCATCACAAATGCTTTGTTATGAGTTCTATCATTATTCATGATAAGGTAAAGTCATTCCAATAATGATGTGCAGCTATAATAATTCAGTGGTACAGCAGGAAAAACAATTTAGAATGGATATTACTTGACAAAAAAATATAGTAGAGGATGTTTTGAATGTATTTGTTGTACTTTTGTCCATTCTTTTGTAAGTTATTTATATTAAGTCGACTAAAAAATATGAAATGAACAATTCCGTCAGATACGCCCTTTAACCGACACACGAATGAAAATATGATTGAAGTACAATAATTTATTCAGAAGCGCAATCACTTCCACTGAATTTTTAATGAGACTCGTCGGTTTTCAGTCCATAATGGATGTCTCATCCTCTTCTTTGCGAGGGCAAGATGGCCAAGTAATGCCGCCGATGAGTCTTCCTCAGAGCTTCTTCACAGAGGCGAGAGGAGCGAGGCGACTCTTCCTTTAAAGGCCTCCACCAATATAGACTAACATGCGAGTCGGCTCTCCCGTACAATGCTGGCTTTTTGGGCCTTTATTCGTGAGCTGTTCTATGGGGTTTACTGTTCACTCTTCTGTAGTCTAAATACGAGCATCATTTACAGCTGAACTCTGTCGCACCGATTACATTGCCCAGATAAAGTTCTGGCAGCTGGATATCAAAACACAATAGTAGGTAGTAAAAAGATGTCCTGGTAATCCTAATAGTAATCATTTACGAACGGTAAACCGAGAGAGCTGAACTATGGCGGATGTTAACGAGCTGTCTAACGTCGATGACTTTACATTGAGATGAATGAGGGCAAGAACTTACGTAGCATTTGTACCAAGACCAGCTTTGACATAAACAGAGGAACGCTATACTTCAATTTTCCCAATCCACTATGGGAAAGGGCATGTTGTCGATTGTAAAAGATTCATGAAACATGGTGAGTTTTATTGTTCGTTTCAGTCTTCCGTTCAGCTAATACGATCGAAATATAACTCACATGGCTTCTAGAACGATCATCAAAGAATATATATAGCTCGTATAATAATCAAAAAGTATCGCACAATGATTGTAGAGCGATCGGTACGTAACGAAAAGGACTTCTAAGCAACGTTCATTGATTCCTTTGCAATCGAAAAGCAACGCATATTGATTTATATCGATCGAAAAGTATCAAACAAGGTTTTCATAGCGATCAAAAAGTACGAAAATGTTTTCTAGAGGAACGATTTTTTTTTTCAAATGGCTTCTATTACGAGCAAAAGGTAACGCACGTTGTGCATATATCGATGGAAAAGTAACACATTTAACGCCTACAACGGTCAAAAAGAAGCGTACATGACTTCTCTATCGATAGAAAAGTAGGACGCGTGCCTGCTTACAGCAACCAATATAAGTGTTGAATAATCGTGTACATCGATGAACGCGTCACACTTCCCCCATTACTGTCGGTATGGTAGCATGTATACCGACCATGGGCATTTTGTATTGACTGCAGTCATGTAAATAAAAGACCTTATAAGAATGAGAAAAGACACTCCCATCTATGAACAGCAGGATTTTGCAGTGACCTAGCATCGAGCTTTAAGTCACACTAAATACACTGAAACGCTAACACTCGTCTGCTGAAAGACACAAAGAGACCCATAAGTAATCAAAGTTTTTATGGGTCTGAAGTTTGGAAGAGCTTACCAATTATAAAAAAGTTTTATAAGTTCAGTAAGGCTTTTTATTTCGACAACATGACGCACTCTACAGGTGAGCTACTCGAGGGCAAAGCGACAGTAAAGATACTTGCATTGTTAAGTAAATTACTACGTTGAACTGTATTACACGACAAAAAGAAGCCCCAAATGCCCTGCTCCTAGCTTGCAACCACTTATAATTTTCCTGTCAATAACATATGAAATAAATTAAATCACGTTTTTTTACAGAACTCACCACAACTTGTCACAACTAAGCCTCGTTTTTTTTGAGTAACAGTGATGCCAGCCAGGCTTCATGGGCGCGACGGGACCAACGCGCTGTTGGGGGTTTCCATTCCTAAGCTTTTTTACAGGTGATTGATTTAGCTTACTATTATTACCAGTGAAGCTCCTGAGCACATCAGGCTGATTCGAAGACGACTGATGGTGAAGCAAGGTGTGTATCAAACGCTACCGTAAACCGGTTACGACAAACGCATTTCATACAGTAATTATTGTATCGTATTGAGCCTGTCTTAGCGTTTGATTTTCGTTTCCATTAAAAATGGAGATGTTTTGGATGCAGAATAATTCGAAAACTTTACAACATAGAATAAAATCTCACCAAAAGTGAAAAAGAACATCTTACAATTATCTGTCTTATTGTGGAAACACGTTTAAACTCGGTATACTCTTTGCGGAGTTATCTTAGTTATCTTAGTTTGAATGGACTAAGTTATGTTAACCATGCACCTTGCTATAAAGATGCAGAAACGCTTAAAAACTTCAACAACATCAAAAACGCTCGAGTTTTATAGGGTCGTTTATATGAAATAAAACTAATTATTCACACTTGAAACTTTTCGAGTCATTCCCACTTTATTGTTCAACGACCGGACCGGGCCGGTCCATGTCGGGCCACGGCAGGTCAATAATTAAAATGATGTTAGAGTAGTTCTCGTTCGCAATAAGGTCTTCTGATAGAATATTGATATATTGTAGCCTTATGTCTTGTATATTATCAAGTCGAGAGACTCACAATATATTGTACATCCACTCGTACAAACTATCACAGAAGCAGCTGAGAACGCCGTGTTAATTTTTCCTCTCCCCGCATCCCCATTTCAAACTAACCTTCGCTGTTCATCACAATGTGTTCCGAGTTGTGACCGCGAAACCGTTTACTTTTAAATCATTTAATATTCTCCCAGTCTGTTAACTGGTCACGCTAAGCAGCCAGTCTGGGGAAGTTCAGAAGAGTTGTCGATGCCGTGCGAGACAAAGAACGAGTGTTTTATAAAAAGGGGGTGCATTATCATGTGATTCAAACGAAGAAATTGAATATGAAAGGTATAAGAATGTAATTCTTCTAACATATCGACACAGGTGTTAGTAGGCGGCGCATTATCCTGTGATAAGAGAGAGAGGAAAGGGTGAAAGTTTTAGTGAGAAGAATATCCCAATTTTAATATTTTGAACAGCAGTATTAGATGGTGGCGCAGTTCCTGTGATTCAGGAGAGGGAAGAGTTAAACTTGAAGGGGCAAGACCGCCCGTCTGTTAACATGTGAACAAATGACACTTGGAAAAGTAATCCTATCAGCTCTCGCAATGATCATTTGCATTGAAATCAATCAGAACAATTGGTAGATTGATCGGAAAACAGTCGGGCATGAATTGTAAGCATAAAAAAATCTAAGTATACAATTTCTAGAGCATTGCAATTTTATATTAGTATTAAATAGATTCAACACGTTCATATTCATCAATTTCAAGGAACAGTTACGGTATCACTGCTGAGTGTTGCCTAAAGGTCTAAACGCGGTCCAACGACCGAGAAGCTTTAGTAACTTTTCCAGAAAAGTCCCATTTATTTGACAGCGAACTAGAAAGTTCCCACAAAAAGAACTGTTCAGGGGACCTTTCCAGCGCGTTCAATTTTGAACTTTTCTTCGCTCGGATAAAAACTTAGCGAAGTTCACATTCGATTTAACTTTTGTTTGAAATAAAAGCAGCTACTATGATTGGTTGTTGAGCTGTGACGTGAAGTATCATGTGTAGTGTCATGTGAAAAACAACCTCTAGCAATGATCGGGCTCTAAACTTTTCGGTTAATTGAACAAATTTTGGGCGTCAGTCGTCAGTACGGTTGGCCACCGTCCCACCTCACGCGCCCCATCCCTCCTATGTGCCACTCTTTACTCTCCCTACCACACTCGACCCACCACGTTTGGCTCACCTCATTCGTCTCCACACAACGCTCCCACCTCACTTGCTCCACCTCATTCATCTCACCTTACTTGTCTCACCTTCCTTGCGCCATCCCACTCGCTCCACCTCACTCGCACCTCCTCACATGCCCTACCTCACTCGCCCTACTTCACAGGCCCCACAGGACAGACCCCTTGTACTGCGGTCAATTTTACGCACCCTATTAAACTCGCCCACGTCACAAGTACCACATCACACCCCAAACCTCATTCGTCCCAAATCCCTCTCCCCATACTCACTCGCCGCATCATCATTCATCCTTTCCACCTTTGCCCTACCTCGTTCGGCCCACCTCACTCGAACCCCTTACACACACCACCTGACGCGCCCACTTTACGAGCCCCGCCTCACGGGCACCACTTCACGCGCCCTACCTCAGGCGCCCCACCTCAAACGCCGCAAGAAACGTACCGCACTTCACACATTTCGCTCACGCACTCCACATTACGCGCCACACACCACGTTCCCACCTCAAACACCCCATTTCACGCGCCCCACCTCACGCGCCCCACTTCACGCACCCCATTTCACGCACCCCACCTCACGTGCCCCACTTCCCGCGCCCTATCTCACGACTGTCAGAGCCTTCACCCAGAAAATACATTTCAGATAATCAAGTCTCTCCAACGAAACAATCGTTGTTGGGTATCACGGATACGAAACTTCTCTGCCAATGAGATAACGGTGTTCCATTACAGAAAAAATTTGTCGAATCACGAGTACAGCACATTTTCTGAGGGGGTATGCACCTCATCAACAGTCATTGGGGTTATTCAATTAAATCAGATATGAAGAAATGACTACCTTCCCAACTTCTTATAAAAATGTGGTATGAATTCATTTGAAAGAACACCTAATGGTAGCTAATATTTAGTGGAGGTAAGAAGGAGCTTGTTTCGGGAGCTGGGGCTCAACTGTGCGCTATTTGGTGGGATGCTCTACAGGCATTGCCGTGCATGGGTTTGAATACCCAATGCAGCGCCTTGAACGGCAACCGTTGTATCAATGCACGTTTAAACATGTATAACTACACATACCCGTGCATTCTGGTCTATATTATAACTGAATAAAATGCAGGTGTAAATTGACCTCGTTTCAGTACGCACTTCAATGGTATATGAACAGCAACGCAATAAAGTGTGTGCCTATTTCGAGCCCTTCTTATAAACAATTGGAGTCCAATTAAATAAAAAATTATATTCCATTTGATGTTTCTTTACCGTTCATTTTCTGCAGTTGGTATTCAAACCTGGGACAATGCCGAGCCTGGCATGCCACAAAAAAAGAACACATAAGGTCCAAGTCACCATGACATTATTTTCACTCGTTCGGGAAAAATGTTTGTATATGCTCCATTTAGATTATTAGCAGTGACCTTTCAAAATGTTTACATCGCCATACTAACATTTTAATTTAGAGTTCTAGAATGTTTATTAAGTTTAATCTTCACGAGATGCATACACTATTCTTATGGTAGTTATTATGATGCAGCATCCTTGGGCAATTGACTGGGCTAGTTACAGGGCCATTATTTTGCGTTCAGTTATTTCTACTCGTCATCGGAGAGCATGTAGCGCCATGGTCCGTATTCGTGGGTAATCAGTTACATGGGCTGTTATTAGAAATTGGTGAGCACTTCAGCCTGCCCTTTTTGACTGGAGGCTCGGGAGATCATTGTAACTCCGCCGTTGTTTGTAAAGAAAAAAAAATTGTAAATGGTTTTGACTTCCCTAACTTTATTATTATTATTATTTGTAGAATAAGAATTTAGCGCAGTAGTGTCAAGAAATCACTCGCAGATGGCTACAACTTATACCGCGATGGTTTTGATACGTTTTAGTTCCAGAATTTAATAAAAAGTATATATTAACCCGAACATCCCCCCGAAATTGGTCTTGCTTTGATTATTAGCATCGTCGTAATAAGCAACACAAATCGTGGCGGACGGGCAGGCGGATGGACTGACGAAGAGACATCTTGTATTATATTGTGTAGACTTCACGGACAGGTATCACTGAACATAAACAGTTCGGGTACATGTAAGAGTGATGCATGCTCATCGAGAGCACGAAGTTTATCTATGAGTTGTCTAATGAGCTGCTTAATTGTTAGAGAACTCATCGAGAACTTCCCTCAGAGTAAGAGTGATCTTAGTACTGTTGAAAACGGATGGAGTTTTGCATATTTTATTTTATGTAGGGTCGTGTGACTGGCACGCCATAATTGCTTTCAAGCCGCATCAGCTTTTCAAAAGAGTTGCGACTTACATACCCCACGGGCAATTGGTACACGAGCTGTCCCATGTTATTTTTCGCGGTATCTAGACTTCAGAACAATTGTATTCTTTGAACAACATTTTTAGTGGTCGTCCAGAGTCTTTGATGGCATTCCAAAAGCCCATTGAGGAAAATACGTCCAAGCCTGCATAGCGTAAATAGGATACTGACTTTAGGAACCAGTTATTCTTTAATGGATCGGAATGTTACTATAGTTTCGGAACGGGTTCATCCATTGCTTATATTTTCAACATTGCCAAATCCGTGCCAGATACAATCTAACAGGTAGGATAGGTTCTATTTTATCAAGAGAGAATTAAAAATTAAATAAATTTTCATAGTGAAAGGGTTTGAAATAAAATTGATTTTGTCAAAAATTTCAGGTTGTAGATCTGTTTACATACGAAAGAAAATATTTTATCAACCACTTCACAATACGAGCCAAGTTACATGAATTATTATATTACTGAATGCTTTAGCATCACTTTATCTACAAATGCTGGTATTGGGGTTCATTACCTGCTGTTGTGCATCGTAAATTTAACCATAGACCGAACAATAGACTCCGATAAGTTCTTCGGAAAATGGTAAAATTCTAGCATGTACATACACAAATTATATTTTTTGATGCATGTGCATCATGTCTACAGGGTGTTAAAAAACAAGAGATACAAACTTTGACAGTGGGCAGAAACTTTCTGAACTAAACACTCGATCTCAATTACCCATCAACCCTGAGGTGTCAAGTTTCAACTTATAATCTTAATTGTAGACAATATTGCTTGTTCGTCGAATGAAGTTATAGCTGATATGCATCATTCTTACATTTTAGGACAAGTAAATGTCAAGGTAAAAGTTTAAACTTGACAACACGTTATCTGAAAATCTAGGCAGTTAAAAGTATTTTAGTAATCTCGAACAAGCGTTATTTTTGGTGACTCTACCTATTATCAATGTCTGAACCTCTGTTTTTTTGACACTCTTGCATGTTTGGTGTAATACCAATGATTTTTTTCTTATGTTGATTTTCTAATTATCATTCGCAATATATTCGTACCAGTGATTTGATTGAAACGGTTAGTCAGAAAATAGGTTTCAAACACCCAAAATTCCGCTTTAATGATGACTAAATCTTTATTTTACAATCGTTTCTAATGTGCATCCATCCATTACCAATGTGGAAGAACAAATTTGATATTTGAATAGTGGCAAGAGGAAGTTTCGAGAATGAGCCAAAAAACAGAAATTTCCACGAAATATATTCAGAGGCGGAGCAGATTCGGACAGCTCTCTCATGATGAGGGCTTCTGCTACCGCGAGGCGTGCCATGATCATGGTGGTGCTATGCTTCTTCTTCATGGGTTCACTGGGTCCTCCAGAGCAGATGCGTTAATATAAAGTATCCGAACACTACCCACAGTCCGATACTTCCACTCTAATCCCATCTTGTGTAATTTTCTCTCATCTCGCGGCCATTTTGGGGCGAAAGAATTTGCTGTTATTTCCGCTCTCGTCCTTTTGGTTTGGCCGATGTATGGTCAGTCCCAAGTCTCGTTTATATATGTAACCGTCATCAGCTTAAGCGGATCAGCTGGCGCCCTAACTAGTAGCCCCGGGAAGTGATGATGATTTACCCTCCCATTCCATTGGGCCCCTTCCAAGCCAGACAATCCCATTGAGATTATTTGGCCAATTGTTCCAGGGCACTGTACGGGTTTAGATTGAGCTTTAGAGAGGTTTATGTCTCCATGTCCGTGGCAGGACATAAAATTATGTCTCCTTATCCGTGCTGGGACATTAAAAACTCAGCTAATGCTATGGAAATCATTTTGAAAGATGCCTTACTCTGTTCAAATCTTGTGCTAGTAATAATGCAAGGCTTAAACGAAAGGAATACAAACAGTTTCTTTAAGAACAAAAAATTCCCACCGTACCGGAAAAAATGTCCGTTTACTTGACTTTTGGTTTGATAACTGAAATAGATAAATTAGTATACTGTGATCACATTTCCAGTTTCAGTGCTGAACTATTCTATGAGAAATATCTGAATGATTTTCTCGGTCTCATTTCATATATGAGCTAAACTACCCAAGCTGTGGTTACCTAATTAAATTCTCAAAAACCAAACGTTACACCGGTTACTTTTGGATTTATGATACAGAGAGTAATTACCGTGATGGAAATGTAATATGAATTTTTTCATTCAAATTTGGCGTTCAAAACAACTCAAAGACTTTTATGATGTGAGATGTGAGTGAAATTGCGTGGCATTTTTTGGCAGGGATCTTGGGCCTTCTTTAGATATGGATATGACCCTCGTAGTCCGGGCACAAATTTTCAGCAAAAGTTCAACTGATTTAATTGGTAAAGTATTTCTGGATTGAAAACGATCAACGTCATAGGGTCATCAAAAAGGTGTTCTCTGGGCTCCACAAAGACAGCGTCGTGTTGTTCACGCGGCAGTTCTGCGATTGTATGTGCATCATGGATGACACCTAACTGACGTTGATTAGAGGGCGCGCTGAAGCATACGCTGTAGTTCTTTCCTGCCATATATAAAAAAATACGTAAGTTTTTTAAAGTTAAAACTGCTGCCGTCTCATTGTTTGTTCTCCTGCTTACGTGGGAGATTTTCAGTTATGCTTCTGTTCTGCTTCTGTTTGTAACGATTAAAGCGGCTGGCGATTCTAACGAAGTGCGGTAAGTATTTATTGCTAATAAATTCGAAATGAATTTGGTACTACTGGCACTCCACAGATTCATTGGCCACTTCCTCAACCCAGTTAACACGAGCGAGCTGACTCCGAACATACTTCATTCATTCAATCGATCCGTCACTTTCTCAACCCAGTTAACACGAGCAAGCTGACTCCGAACATGCTCCATTCAGTCAATCGATCCGTCACTTCATCAACCCAGTTAACACGAGCGAGCTGACTCAGAACATACTTCATTCAGTCAATCGATCCGTCACTTCCTCAACCCAGTTAAAACGAGCGAGCTGACTCCGAATATACTTCATTCAGTCAATCGATCCGTCACTTCCTCAACACAGTTAACGCGAGCGAGCTGACTCCGAACATACTTCATTTAGTCAATCGATCCGTCACTTCCTCAGCCCAGTTAACACGAGCGAGCTGACTCCAAATATACTTCATTCAGTCAATCGATCCGTCACTTCCTCAACACA
>SDVV010008329.1:0-17258 GCA_016164225.1 Gammarus roeselii | reverse complement strand
TTTCTGTCTCTTCTTCATCTTCCCCCTCAGCAGGTGTTGGAGCGCGTAGCCCGCACCTTAAGGACTACTGCGGATCCTTGGGGCTCTGAAGCAGGGTAGGTAGTGTGTTATTCCTCCTTACTGCCATCCGGGGAGTGCTGGGATCATATGGTCTCAGCGCCTTAGGAGTTCCTGTACCTCCTGTGGCACCCGTACATACCATAGACGTTCGCCGCGTATAGGACTTTGACTTTGCGCAGTAGTAAACCTTAACTTGAACATTGAAAAAGAAGAAAAACAAAGACTAACTTGATGCAGCACTGTTTGCTGGTTTGACATTCGGCGCCAGAAGGACGATGACTCCAGCGCGCTAGAAAGCCTCGTCACTCTAATCTAATCTCCCTCAGGAACCATGTAGTATAGAAAAGGGCAACTGCCGTGTACCTACCGCTAACTTAGCGTGGAGAAGAACCAAGGGAGCTGGATTCAATTAGGCAACACAATCAACCGAAACGCCCCTCTCTCACAAGTTGGGGGAACAAATCAGACGTATACAGAGACGCCCATAGCGACCTATCCACAATCTTTCAGACGGAGGCACTACCTATTCTTCCTACGCGGAAATCGCAAATAAACTGGCACAGACTTTTAGCCAGATTCCTCTTCCACTCGTTAGAGCCATATTGTTTTGCATTGCGCTTTTGCTTTTTATTCGAATGAATTCTGAAGAGAAAACATTACAGAGACATTTTTACGAGAGAATCTAGATAACATCCGTTGAACGTAGTTTTTGACTGATTTAGACCTTTGTGTCTTTTAACCTTACTCGGAAATCTCGAAACTTTTAAGTTCCTCGACTGCCCTTGAGTTTCAGGAAAAAAGAACTTTTGGCCGCTTAGCGGCGCGTGGCGTTTTGCGCCTGTCGGTCTAAATGTCTTCCAGGTAGCGAGTGGTGCGCTCAGCCATCTGCCGGCTCAACCCCCAACCCCCTCCTTTTCCTATATAAGCAAGGGTTGGGCTACCCCATCATTGATTCGTCGCTCTTGCTTCGGACGCAGAGCACTGCCGCCTCACTCGATCCTGACAGATCGTCGCACCTTTTCGAAAGGTAAGATTCAGTGCGGTGCGGCCTATCTGGGCAGTGGATTAGTGACTCACTGCTCCCAGAGCCACAGATGTGGTCGGCAGTTATTGCCCTGTCGTACTGAATTCGCTCTCGGTGAGCTGCGTCCAACGACATGACAATTTGTCAAAACAGGCATTTGTCAAAACACAAATTTGGCAAGACAGAAAGTTGCTGCGACAGAAATCTGTCGACACAAAATCTGTTGACACATAATCTGTCAACACATTAACTGTCAACACAATATTTTTTGACACGCCAAATTTGTCGACACACCAAATTTGTTGACACCAAATTTGTCAACACACCTAATTTGTTGACACCAAATTTCTGGAGACTGAAATTTGTCAAAACAGGGTTGTGGGTGAGTGAATTAAAGATGAATAAATATTATTCCACACCTTCCCAACACGAAAGCAATGCTCGAATAGTGGCTCACTATAAGTTAGTACACTGGTTGTGCTCCTGGCTGCCACTCTAACACTACTATTCTTCTTCTTTTACCTTTTCTTCTTCGGCTTAGCTACTTTCTAGAAATCAGGATGGATTGAATTGGTAAACCTGAAGAATGATGTGACCCGGCTGAAAATGCTGGAGGAATGGACTGAAATATTTAAAAGCTATGAATTAGAATTTAGAACAAGGCGCAAATAGTTTGATTTGATGCATGAACTTAATTGAAGACTATTGTAATATGAATTACAAATGCCAGAGGAATTTGTATTGCTTTCTTCTGCACTTCAGCAATTCACAGCCACTGATTTATTGCACTCCTCCCCTTGCTATTTTAACCACGCACCAACGTCTTCTCTCTGAAAGCAACTTCGCTAGCCCTCGTGAATGATGAGGTAGCCCAACCCTTGGTTATATAGGAAAGGAGGGGGTTGGGGGTTAAGACGGCTGAGCGCGCCACGCGCTACCGTGAAGACATTTAGACCGACAGGCGCAAGACGCCACGCGCCGCCGAGCGGCCAGAAGTTCATTTTTCCTAAACACTTGAGGGCAGTCGAGGAACTTGCAAGTTTCGAGATTCCCGAGTAAGGTTAAAATACGCAAAGGTCTAAATCGGTCGAAAACTACGTTCAACGGATGTTATCAAGATTCTCTCATAAAAACGTCTCTGTAATATTTTCTCTTCAGGATTCATTCGAATAAAAAGCAGAAGCACAATGCTCATTACAGAAAAATAGCTTATTATCGAGAGTATCGTAATAACAAAAGATTTAATCGCAATCAACAAATTACACGGCTGCTTCTAAACTGGAAAAAATTGCGACAAAGTGAACATGTTGACTTTACTTCCGCAAACAACGAAGTCTACAACAAACTTCTCTCACTCCACGAACTACATTATGCTATCGACCATACTCGTGAAATCTCAACCGGTCCAGACCGAGTTCACATCAATATGATCAAAACATCTTTCTGACGGCGCTCTTGAGCATCTATTGAAAGTGTTCAGTATGATGTATTCAAGCTTTTTTCTTCCTATCAATTGCGGGAATCTTTAATTATCCCGCTACCCAAACCCGGAAAAGGCCACAGCGACCCACGTAACTACTGCTTAAAGACTTTACCAGTGTCTTCTGTAATACCACGAAAAGAATGATAAACTCACGCCTAGTTGACTACCTTGAAATGCCCAAACCCGGGCATTTCGACAATCGCCTCAAAACCATCCAGTGCGGTGGCCGCAAGCGTCACTCTTCAACGGACCAACTTTTACTACTAGAAGAGAGCATGTGGTTTCCATATTTTTGACGTTGAAAAAGCGTTTGCAAGGTGTCCACAAGGTGATGAAATCACAAAGGTCATAAAAAATGATGAAAAGTAGTATAATCGAAGAGAAGGTAATATAATATCAATTTTCTTCCCATTGGCTATGTCCGCTGCAACAGTTCAACAATAAAAAATAGAGCTGCATTAATTTCAATAGATATTCGGTGGAGGCATTTTTGGGCTGGCTAGACTCCACCTTGTAAATCATATAAATAATAAAATGGGTTTGAATGTTTATTTAACTAAATTTTCATCTATAAGCTACAGACACCCTAGCCGTTTAACAATTCAATATGAACTCCAGAAGTGCCTGGTCCTAGTCAGGTACTGGGCTTTTTAAATGGATTCCCATATTCGCCCTTTAGAACTAGAAGCGTGCGTTGTACCCTCGTGCCCGGCCTACACATGTTCATCTCCTTTTCCCATGTGCAGTGGAACAATGTAAAAACTGCTCCACTCCATCGGCCGCACGCCCGCTACAAAACACAGATTCAGTAGCCTCACCAGCCATTCGACAATCGTTACTCCACCCATTTTCAGGCACTCTGTCGCAACGCTATCCAAACCGGGGTTTTCCCTGTTTTAAAACAACTCTACCGCCTTCTGCACCTCTTCCCTAGTGATGTCCGCAACAACCACCCACACTAACAAAGTCATCTTCGACATTCAACAACTCATCAAAATACTCGGCCTAACTTTTCCGTACAACACCACTTGTCGTCAACAACTGGCCGATTTCATCTTTCACCGCCTTCTTTCTCACCCTCTTCACCTCTATCTAGAACATCTTGTTGTTCTCATCAAAATTTTGGCTCAACAGTCTACCCCACCTGGCATCAGCGTCACTTTTGGCTCCCCTCACCACCCGTTTTACCTCTAATCTCTTCTCTCTATAGTTGTCAGAAGCCACCATCGACCTCGCTTGCAACCACTTCTCAAACAAGAGAGTTCAGATTAATTTGTTTGTATAGCTACATGCAAACCCGTTTTTTAAGTAGGTTCCTATATGAACCCGCGTGCTCAAGCCTGCGCGATTAAGGAGACGGACCACCTTAATCTGATCTATCCATCTTTATTACCACTCACGAGAAGGGCATTATAAATTTAATGATTTATTATGGTAGCAGTATCGGTATTTTTCAACTTTTTTGAGGGTCCGTTAGTCGCGTGATTACGATCTTCATTTCGGTGTAATCTAATCATATTTAAACAGTAGGTGGTATCATTCATTTAACGTTTTCTCAATGTTTTGACGTGCTGCCTACCATTTTGCTTAGGTTTTAGCGCTCTGCCGCCCCCGGTAGTGGAGAACAGGAAAGGAGCCGCCTCGTGCACGGTGTCGTCGACTCAAAGCAGCATTGGACTGGCGGTCAGCCTTGGCGGAAACGCTCCTCACAACTACCAGATCCCGCTGCCGGCCTCGTTGTTGTCCTCCGTCACTCCTCCTCGACACCACACCCCGGGTAAGTGTTCATCACTGCATTGATGGTGGGGAGGCAACGTCTGCACCACCAGCGATCGAGGCTAAGATACGTTTGTGTGTGAACGTATGTGGTGAGTGATGGAATTGTGTTGCTATTGATTGCTGTTGTTTTATTATTAAGCTTCGTGAATGGTGGTTTTAAAGAAACCGAAATATGCTGCTGATGTTTAGTGTATATTTTGGCGGGCTTAACGTGGGTTAACAGGTGGTGGCCGGGATTGGCCGGGTCCCCAATCTTGCGTTGTCCCCTCCATATCGAAATGATTAATCAGAGAAAGGACACTGATTCCCTCATGAAAATAGGGACTTGGTGCGGTCGCACCTACCTTACGTGTGATGCGTAAGGTCGGGGTCTGTATTCTTTGTAGGTGTACGTGTGAGAGCAAGGTTAGAGAACCAGGCAGTTATTGCGTCGGATATGATTGGTCTGATGAATTGTTTCAGTAGTGTTATCTATTTTCTGCAGTGTTTGCATGTAGTTTCAAGTGCCCGTAGTATATTCATGCAAAGTTTGACTTTAGTGCAGATGTTTTTACGAGGTTTGAACGTCATTCCTGGGTCATAAGTTTCCCCAATAATCGTGATTGTGGTACTGTGAGGTATGGGAGTGTTTGATTATTGAGGTCATCTGCGCATGAGCTGATGCTGGTGTTGGATCGAGTCGGTAGTGACAGGTTCTGAATGAAGGCGTTGATTTGATCACTGAAGAGGCTTTTTAGTGCACCGGAGTCAATATCGTTCTGGCACCGCTGAAGGCGGTGCCAGAACAAAGCCCTGGGAGTCACCACCAGGGAAGTGGCTTGTTCAAGATGGCTTGTTATCGTAGAAAGTGTGTGCATGTCTGCCAGAGAAGAAGTTGGCAAGCCACTTCTTGTGGTTTGGATGAATGTGTGTTGAGTATTTTTACATCGATTAATTTAGTTCAGACCCATTCTCAGCAAAAAAATTTGAGGGTGCGAGAGGAGGCTGTATCTGTGGGGGCTGTGCTGGTTGTTGGAGGTGAAAAAGTTTCGCTTTTTCCAGGTGTTGTTATGCCGGATGAGCGCCTTATCAAGAAATAAAATTGAAGAGGCTATTGCTAATTATAATTTATCTCAATGCAGAACGTTCCCCTGGCGTGCTTCCCACTTCCGGATTACTGGCTAATGTCCCCGCCCCTCTCTACTCTGCTGTCACCCCCGACAACTCCCCTCTCCGCCCCCCTCAGTACTCCACTGTATCGCTGTCTGCCGCACGCTTTTCCTCCTCTGTGTCAACCGCCCCCAGGTAATTATGCTCCTGTGCGCTATCGTTATTATTTCCTTCACGAGAAGTCGCTAGCTTCGTTTGCTTCTTGTTAATATAGCTTTTTGGCGAGATCTAGTTTGCTTCTGCTTGCATTAGGTTTATGTGAAATAATGAGCTGTTCCGAAATTCATACCTGCTGATTTAAATCGAACTGGGCTCACAACCATAATGTTATTTCAGTTATACAAAGCTTTCGTAAATCCATATCTAAATCATAACTTTTTGATAAATTACGAGTGTGTACAGTGTGTGATAGGAGGAAGCTGCGAGTTAACGCTGGTAAGAGTAAAGTCAATGCGAGCAGAATTAGTGTCCTTCTAAATTGAGAGGTATTGTAGAAAATTCTGTGTTTTAAGTACCTTGGCTCTCATGTGGAGACCCCCCTCTCTTAGGCATCTTTTAGGTTCACATGTCGCACGGAGTCACGGCCCAACCGAGGTGGTGAACACCATTTTTTCTCTTCAGACTCCTCTTCTTCACCTTTCACTATCTCCTTTTCTCCACCTGCCTGATTTGCTTAACTTTTATTTTCCTCATTCGTAAACTCTCCTTATATTTGTTTCACACATGCACACCCTCAGACACTAGCACTAAATACATACTTACCGGTCCCAACTATTTCCTTTCGGGTTGCTAATAACAGCCACGTTGCGCTCTTTCTTTCATGCAACCTTTTTCACGACTGTTTTCTTCTTTCCATTCTTGCTGTTCTCATGCGTGAAATGATCTACACCTAGTGTAGATCTCATGCATGACACTCACGTTTTCTGTCTCTTCTTCATCTTTCCTCAGCAGGTGTTAGGGCGCCTAGCCCCGGCTCTCAGACGCGTCAGGCTTTTGAATGCCCTGTCAGGTTAAAAAGTTGTGAAAATGTCAGGTTTTTCGAAACAATAAATTCGTTTATAGATAGTAATGGAAAATCTGAAGAAAAACACTTCTTATGGAACTCAACAGTTATTTAAATATGAATACTGAAAACAATATCATGATTCACGGTCAGGGAGTAGAATGATTCTAATTCTGTCCTCAGTGTCACTATAAATGAACGACGAATTACAATAATTCTACAAAGGACCTGACCTTATGACGACCGCTTATTTCCCTAGTCACTAATTGCTCAGTTGGAGCCTGAAGAGTAAGACGCTGTAAATTGGTCAACGATTTGAAACTTGTAAAAATGAAGCTATTTTCATGAATTGATTATAAACATTGACCATTTTCCGTATTTATCGCTGCTGTTCTATAATTTTATAGTGTCTTACGGTGTTTCTTTCCCTTTTGTTAGTTTTATGATTATTTTCTTTCAGGATGATTTGTTTGCAGCGTTGATTTCTCACATTAGGTTATGCTTCTATTCATTTTAGATATTTTGTCAAGTCTTTCAACCTTCATCAGCAGCACATGCGCCACACTTAGTTTAACTCTCTTTGGTGAGAAGAGCAGATATTTCAGAAGTGGTTGTTTAGAAATGACACTAACCAAAATGCTTTTAAATGCAAGTTGTCACTATTCAAAGGCCCCAAGTAACTTGGGGAAGAAAGCATTAACCGAGCATGCTAAGACGTAAAGCATATAGGCTGCGAAAGAAACATGACCTCAACAGCGGAGACTGTCTTCATTGCGTGGGTGTTCCTCTGCAGCAACATCAAATGCTCCATAGTTCCAGATGTTCCCATCAGCCCGGATGCGGTAGCTGCAGATCCATCACTGGACCAACATGTTGGTACAGTGACAAAATGTCAAAGCTCCTCTGTTCAAAAATTGGCAGAACTGAACGTGGGTGTGTCAACAGCAGAGATACTCCCTTCTTCAGAAGTTATCACTCAACATTGGTCATACCGATCAACAAAATATTCAAGTGCTCCTCCCTCGGTTATGTTTCCCGACTCTCAGATAGTTGAGAAAATTACGTGTTGATATTTTTTTTTTGAAACCCGCTGTTCTGGAAAGTTGAAAGATGTTCCGGTTTACTCTGTCATTAGATGAAAATTTTGAACATTACTACTAAAAATGAGCACATGAATTTCAGTGTGCGTTTTTGGGGCCCGGAGAAGAATCTGTTAGTTATCCGTTACTTCGGGACGCACTTCTTAGAACTTGCAACAGCTAGAGACATAGACTCAAATTTTAAAGAGGGCATAGCTAAGATGAAAGGTCAGAAACTGCTACAGATTTCAATGGATGGACCAAACGTCGACAAAAAGATCTCCAAAGACTTTGATAGTGATAGGAAGCTTTTGCAACAAGAACTTCCGCAGCAGACAGATATAGGGTCGTGTGGCTTACACGTAGTGCATGGAGCATTCAAAACAGGGTTCCTATCTACTAGATGACGATTGGATGCGTTTTTGAAGTCCCTTTGCCATCTATTCGATGAGTTGCCAGCAAGAATAGATGACTAGGAAAATATCACCAGCAGTAATGGTTTTCCTTCGCGATTTTGTGCAGCGTGGTGGTTGGATGACCGAAAGGTTGCGGAAAGAGCGATATCTTGTGGGGGGAAACTTTATTAAATATATTCATGATGTGGCCAAACTTGCTAAGAGCAAAACTGTTCTCGACGCGGTAAAGGACAGATTAACTATTGCCAATGTTAATGTTCCTCAATGTAGCTTCAATCATGCCACCATTTTTGGAAATGTTTCACAATGACAAACCCATTGTTCGTTCTATTTATTGGGCAAGAGGTGCAGAAAATAATGAAGAATTTCGTTTGGAAATCACTCTTTCCAATATGTCAATGTCTTCAGTTTCAAATGTGATGCAAAAGATGCTTTGAATCTTGTTTCGATAGACAAAGTTGGAATTGGATTTGCTGCCAAAACATCACTGAAGTGTGAAATAAAGAAAATTAGGCCAGTGGCGGTAGTCTGACATTCTTATCCCTGTCAGTCTGATTGGCTTGAGGAGTATCCCGTTTGAATCTTCATTTAATTTTTCTTCACTCATTATTTTTATGATGTCACAAAATGCATGAGATAGAAAGTAAACCTTTTAGTATTACATGTAGAATGTTTTTTTTTTGCGTCAGGTTTTGTCAGGTTATCGAATTATTTTCAGCGCTCCTGAATAAATCGAATCCTGGGCTCCAATGCATGGTAGGTAGTGTGTTAATCCCCTTCACTGCCACACGGGGAGTGCTGGAACCTTATGGTCTCAGCACCTTAGCAATTCCTGTACATCCTGTGGCACCCTTACCTACCATCGACGTTCGCTGCGTAAATAACTTTGACTTTGCGCAGTTGTGCACCTAACTCAGACATTGAAAGAAAAAAAAGAAAGACCAACTTGATGCAGCCCTGTTTGCTGGTATGACAGTCAGCGTGAGCAGGACGATAGCTCCAGCGTGCTAGACCTCGTCACTCTAATCTAGTCTAGTTCAAATCTGCTTACACTCATCTAGAACTCCTTCTTGACCACACCTAATAGTCGTTGCACACGCACAACACACACACACAGAAACGCACACAGACACACGCTCTAAACACACATACCGGTCCTAACTATTCTCCTCTCGGGTGGCTAATAACAGCCAAGTTGCGCTCTATCTCTCGTGCAACCTTTTTCTACGACTTTTTTTCCTTCATGCTGTTCTCATGCGTGTAGTTCCCTAAACCTAGTGCAGATCTCATGCATAGGATCCAAGTTTTGTCTCTTTTTCATCTTCCTCGTCAGCGGTGTTGGGGCGCTTAGCCCGGCACCTTAACCCTCGCAGGACCGTATCGCATTTGTCTTGCAAATGCGGTTCTTTTGAGCTGTATGGAAGTTACGTAGAGTTAAAATCACGGACTGTGGAGTCTTAAAAATACCTATTGTAATTTTTTTTTTATAAATTATCAATTTATATAAAATTTATAAGCTTCAAAACCAGTAGTCGTACACATCTCCCAACCACATGGCACTTCTTTTGGTGTTATTCATTTTAATCTAATTAGGAATTTATACCTCATCATCGACATTTCCGATCGAAAATATCGACTTTTTTTTTTTTAATAATGAATCGGAAATTTGAATCAAAACTACTAACTTGATGCAAAAACTCTTGTCAAACCAATTGTAGCTTGTTACGAATAAGACGGAACAAACCACATAATTCCAAGTACTATAGCAATCGAGCAACATGCGGAGGTGCAAACACTATGTATGAAAATCTATTTATTTTTAACCAAAATTCCATATTTTACTACGTTTTTGCAAACATTTCAAAAACTAAAAGAGCAAAAATACTAAAACCTTATATATTTTTGCTCCTCAGGTCATTCTAAATCGAACCAGCACTATTTCAGCCTTTAGTGAGAAGATTTTTTGCACTTACAAGCTATTAGGGCTAAAAAAATGATCACATTTCTACATATCACTAACAATTTCGAAAAAAATTATTCAGATTTTTCTTTCTTCCTATTTTTATATCAGCTTATTAATTTTTTAGAACGATAAAACAAATATTAAGATCATTTACAAAAGTTTAGGCTTGAAAATTGAATAAAATGCCTATTACATTATTCCCTATTCTCCATTAACCAACTCTAAGTAAACTTAAAAAAAAATATCTTTCAAAGTTGGTTCATGTCCCATCACTCTTAGTCTAACCATTTTCTTTCAGTATCGTGTTCTATATGCCCACCCAGCACGCATTTACGAAAAAAATGCCGGTCCTGCGAGGGTTAAGAACTGCGAATTCTTGGGGCTCTAAGGCTGGGTAGGTAGTGTGTTAATCCTCCTGACTGCTACTCGCGGAGTGCTGGGACTATTTGGCCTCAACACCCTCGGAATTCCTGTACCACCTGTGGCACCCGTACATACTTTTAACGTTCTTCGCAAGGGTAAACCAGCTTCTCTGTCGAGACCTGCTGCTGACGTTGACCTCGAAACGCACTCTTTGCCCGTTCTTTGTGTTGCGGGGCCTCCCGGCCGGTCCCCTTAATGCTAAAGGACTAAGTTTGTTTGAGTGTGAGTATGAGAGGAGTGTGAGGTGCGCCTCGTCGTCGGCCACCTCTTTTCGTGGATGATTCGTTCTAGTGTTTGTATTTGTAACTTTTTGAAATCAGTCTAGGAATTCTCATCGATTTTAAATTTTGTGTTGCCTCATAATTCTCAATTTCCATGTAACCTCGAGTTGGTTACTGTGTTTTCCAGTTTTCAGTGTCCGCTGTTGTACCTATACTTGAACAAAACCGCCCGACCGAGGCTACAATTTCTGCCATTTTTAACCATTTTACAATAATAGAGTATTCCTGGTGGTATTTTGGAGAGTTTGTCACCGTTCAGTCAGTCTTGTAAATCATCTGGCTGGAGACTCGACGAATATCTTGGCATGGTTTAGCTTTGGGTGTCCAGTCTCTACTTCATTCAACCGTTCCCTGCAGATTTTAACGTCACCTTTGCATTTATTATTATTATATATATCGAGGTTGGTTGAGACAAGGTGACCCAGGGAAAGGGGGTACTCGTGGGACCCGCGAGATTCGGGGTTTCGGGAACCCGGGGGACTTCGAAGACCAGGAGGATTTGGGGGGACCTACTTGGACCCTTCTGAGGCTCTTAGAGACACCTTTGAGACCCTCTTGAGAAACTGTAGGACCCACTTGAGGCCCCCCTGAATCCTGGAACCTTTGCTCTCTTCTCCCAAATCTACGTTAAACCTACTCTGAATCTAAGTTGAACCTACTCTGTATCTACGTTAAACCTACGGTGGAACACGGAAGCAAATAATAAATAAATACGTTATACCTACTCTGTATCTAAGGTAAATCTACTCTGAATCTACGTTGAACCTACTCGCAACCTCTCTTCAGTTGCCCTACGGGGGGAACTGCATTAACTTCGCGTTGAGACTAGTGGAAAACGGAAGCAACTACTACTACTACTTCACGTCACCTTTCCATTCCTGATGTTCTCATACGTGTGGTAACCTACACTGAGGGCTTAACTCGTGCCTACAATCCCAGTTAGCTATCATTCCTTTCGGCACTAAAAGGCTTAGATTCAGAAGCGCTCAACCTAATCCCTGATCTCATTCAGCATTGACTCTGGTGCACTTAAAAGCTGTGGCACTCGAATCATATCTATGTAATCTAATACAATGTTGTGTGTTGCAGTAGCCTGAGCGGTGCTGCCCAGTCGGCACTTCAAGGCTTCTTGGCAACAACCAGCGAGCCTGCGTCTTCCTCAACAATTCTTTCCGGCCTGACAGGTGAAGCAGTAACCTTGAGCGTTCTAACCCTTTGAACAGGTCACTGGAGTATTGCCACATCAGATACTAGTCCGGAATTACTCCTTGACAGTACACTACCTAGCTATCCTTACTGACTTGGCTGAATTAGGAGATGTGTAACTATCTCTGCATTAGGAGCTCGTTCAATGTTACTCATTCTTAAGTAGACGAGCGTTCGTTCACTATGCTTTGATTGGAGAAGTAGTAGTTTTTTAAATCCATTTCTGTATCTGGATGAACTACATGCAACTACTTTGAAATATTTTTCTTACTGTTGGACCGCTTGAAATCTCATGATTTTGTATATTTTCAGGGAAAGTTAAAACCGTCTCCCAGCGATCTCAGAATATTGAAGAGCTTTCCGAGTCAATCTTGGATACATCAAGTAAGTGGGGGATTTTTTTGATGTCGTTATGCTTTCAGAAAATCTGATTCTTCTGAGTTGCGCCTTCAGAATATTGTTCGTCCTGTAATATTCTTCGAGACATAAATAGGGTGTCCAAAACTCTTCAGTGTCCATTCCTCTCTCTGACTGGTAATTGCTTAGTTGCTATTTTTGAATCTAAAATTTTGTGTCAACAATCAATAAAATGTTCGTGGATAGGTTTCAAATACCTTATCATTTTGATCTCTCAACTTGAATGAAATTTTCCTTATAGGATGTTGATGTCACATGTAGCTCAACATTCGCGGTTCGCTGTAAGGTCTTGATACTCGCGTTGAACATAAGATGTGATGCCTTGAGTTCAGTTGTACTGCCTGGTTTGTCAATGGATTGCTGTGCCACCTCCTAACTTGGAGCCCAAGATAATAACATAACCTTCCATTTGTGGTGCACACAACAGTCCCTTGATGATGTTATGTTCCCGGCAGGCGCCGTTGGTCACACTGCGACGGCTCGCAACACCAATGAGTACTACACCGACGATGACCATGACCCTTGTCCTGACTTCAAGCCTGTGGTCCCGCTGCCGGAGAAGGTGGACGTGTGCACTGGGGAAGAGGACGAACAGGTGACCAGGGCCACACGGTGGCCATGTCTTCAAAATAAGACCTAAAGATTGCCCGGGAAGATTGTTGTTTTCTGTCAAATGATGTACCTTGACCAACAATTAGATAAGTTATAGCTTAAGTATAGTTGCGTTGCATATTTGAAATTTTTATTGTACGTCCGTACACAAACACGTAATTTACTCTTAACCAGACACACTGAATTAAATAATCCTTGCTGGCTGTAAATGAACCAAGCGGCTTTGGCGAAATTAGAGTGACAAGCTTTTGGCAGTCAGCTGTATTGTTTGCCTTTCGGTTCCATTTGAAATGTTAAAAGCAATGTGTTGGTTTGAATCTCCGAAGTTATACTAAATTCAAGATCAATTTCTTCTGCTTGATCTGGCATATGAGAACTACAACTTTTCGCTCAATCATCGATTCGCAACACGCCATTTCATTTTGAGCAGCTTTCTGTGTCTACGGTATAGCCTCCTCCCCTTAGTCATCTGTTAGGTTCACGAGCCGCACGTGATCACGGCCCAACTGAGGGGGTGAACACATTATTTCCCTTCGGTCTCTCCTCTTCTTCACCCTTCTATCTTTTTTCTCTACATCCTAATTTACTGAGCTTTTGTTTCCCTCATTTCCGTTTTGTGTTGAGTTGAAATTCCCTTGTCTATTCTCAAACTTCTTATTAATAACCCTCTCAATAGTCGTTATACGCTTACGAACGCGCACACATACACGCAGATACTTCACGCGTTCGCGCGCTGGGACGCGCACTCACTCAGATAATCTTATCACTCACACGCCCGTGCTTGCGAACACACACTCGCATCTAAACGCCTATCTACCTACATAATCGCACACCTACCTACACGCTCACATCCCGGTATTAACTTCTCTTCTTTCCGGTAGCTATTAACAGCCAAGTTGCGCTTTTTCTTTCATGCGACCTTTTCTGCGACTCCTTACGTTATAAAAATGAACCCGATTTTAATGATGTAAGAATCGAAATTAGAATTTCGATTGCGCGAAATGTATTTCACCTTTGAGTACGACTGCGAATCTTTGGGGCTCTGGAGCTGGGTATGTTGTGTTGATCCTACTTCTGCCACCCTGGGAGTCACGGGACCATATGACCTAAGCACCTAAGGAGCTCTTGTACCTTCTGTGGCACCCGTGCCTCCCTTCGACATCCGCTGCGTGAAGGAAATTGACTGTGCAGTATTAACTTCATCACTGATCTAATGAAACATTATCCGTAACTAGATGCAACACAAAATTGTGGCTTGACGTTCGGCGTCAGAAAGACGCAGACTTCACTGCACTAAAAAGCCACGTCACTCTTATTTAATCTTGTCAGTTTAGATAGTCTTGTTCCCTTCATGGTAAGAGGCTTCATTTCCTCTAACGTGTTGCTAATGCCCAAGCATATATCTGGTCAAGGCCTTCCATATTCTTTCATGCATCCGTTTCAGTAACTCTGTATCTTTTGTATCTTTTCTTCTATATTGTTCTATTGAGCAGAGTTCGGGTGGTAGTCTCATGCATGAGATCCCTGTTTTCACTATTCGCTTCCCTGACTCTTACGGACTTTGACTCGAGTGCCTTACTGACCCAGCCTTTTTAAAATTGACTTGCTTTGTTCCAGGTTTTGTTTGAGGATCGGGCCAAGCTGTACCGAATGGTGTCTAAGGAATGGAAGGAACGCGGCACCGGCATCCTCAAAATCTTGCATCACTGCAGCAAGGGCACTATCAGGATCCTCATGAGGAGGGATCAGGTACCTTTGGAGAGAGAAGAGTTCCTTAGTTCATTTACCGTTAGTGCTCGCGGCTGAGATGATTGCCCAAACCTCAATTCACCTCCTCACATGAATTGATGTATCTTTCCTCGTTCTGCTGGGATTAACTTTAACATAACTTCAATGCAGTGTTAAACTCCTCGACCTACGATTCTGTCAGATGCAGTAATGTGGAGTAAATCAACGGCCGACGATTCCACTTGAATGTGAAAAATAATTGTAGTGGACATATGGGTGCTATGAACACATGCTTCAATATTTTTACCTAATTATTATTTACTTCATTACCAACTGATTGTAATGCGTCAAAATTTACAGCAGTTTCTAGTTTGTAATGCTGCTTTGTCTTGTCAGACCCACAAGATCTGCGCTAATCACTTCATAACGTCAACTATGGAGCTGAAGAAACAGCAGAAAAATGACAACGTCTGGATCTGGGGAGCACAGGTAGGTTTCTGCCTCAACGTGGTAGTGTTAATATCTGTCATAAAACAACATGATTGACGTCTTGGATGTAATGCTGGTTTATTACATCCGAAACATCATCGTTTATTATCCATCTTCAAATCTGTAGCTGTCGGTCCCAGCGGTCGTCCTTGTCGCGTGTGCGACGTCTGCCACAAGCTCCTCGTGCCGCACGCCACGCCTCACTTCTCTGCCACGCACGACGCGGGTGGAGGGGGAGGGGCCTCTGCCAACAAGTAGTCTGAAAGTAGCTCTTCTGCTAGCAAGTTGTTCAGTGGGGCCTCTGTTCGCCAACAAGTAGTTGAGAGAGGCCTCTCCTATCAACAATCGCTTGAGAGCAGCCTCCTGTGCTTACTAATTGTTGTGAAGGAGCTCCTCGGTCAACTAATACTTGAGATCTATGGAGATTTCAATGGGGTCTCTGCTGTCGGAAAATGTCTTCACGTTTTGGTATCACCTTTCCGGGTTAGAGAACAGTATTGGGTGTTGAGTCCGCTGGAAATTTCCCTTCCGTTCACGTCGACTTTCACAAAAGTGTTACATGACCGATCAGTCTTCGGTGAATATTATCACTCCCAGTTCAATTTCATCCCTCGTGGGCGAAATAACCGTCTGAATTCAAATTGTTTACCGTTGCAGTTGGTAGCCGGGGCCTTAGAATCGTGCTACCGTATCCACCGCGTGTCGTAGAAGGCGACTAAAGGGGCGCCCCGTAGCCGGGAGTAGAATCGCGCTACCGCAACCCCCAGCGTGTCGAAGGAGGCGACAAAACGGGGCGGAGCGAAGGGGCTAGGAATCCCGTTCTCTGTTGAAACCTTTCCTCGAAGACGGCAAGACGAGCGGGGGGAGAAGAGGCACACGCCTCTCCAAACCCTATTGTTAGGGTCGCTGAATGTGCGTGGCTGTAGTACGAGTGATGTGAAGAGGAGGGAGAGTGGCGAGATGTTTGTGAGGAGGAAGTAAGATGTGTTGCGCTAAGTGAGACGAAGTTGAAAGGTAAGGGCGAATGTGAGTATGGTGTTGTAAGTGGAAAAAAGTCTAGTGTAGAGAAAGGTAGGGTACGAGAAGGTGTGGTCTTGATATTGAGTGATCGGTTGGCTAGTAGCGCTACCGAATGGAAGGAGGTGTCCCCAAGATTGATATGGGTGAAAGTCAAGTTGGGCGTAGAAAGATAGGCATTTGTGAGTGCTTACGGACTTGGCAGCGAGAGGAGTGAAGAGGAGAGGGAGCAATTCTGGACTGACTTGAGTGAGTGTATTGAGAGTTTTGGAGGTCATTTCAATGTAGTTGTACTGGGTGACCTTAATGCGAGAGTTGGAGATGAAATGGTGGAGAATGTCATAGGAAGGTATGGCGTTCCCGGTAGAAATTACAGTGGAGAAAACCTGATAGGTCTGTGTATGGAGCAGGAGCTGGTAATCGGGAACAGTTTGTTCAAGAAGCGAGATATTCACAAGTACACATGGGTAAGGATGGCCCGTGGTGCAATGGTGGAGAGAGCAGTGATGGATTTTGTGCTGATATCGAGGAGAGTGGTGGGTAGGCTGTTGGATGTGCGGGTGTTGAGAGGGGAGGGTGGAGGAGTGTCTGACCATCTGCTGGTGGAAGGCAGATTAGGAGTGGAGCAGAAGTGGAAAGGCAACAAACGAGTGGGAGGAGGAAGAGAGGTAGTGAAAGTGAGTGGACTGAATGTGAAAAGTAGAGCCAGTTGTTGTTGGGAAGTGGTAATGTACGGAAGAGGTAGGCCGAGTATTTTGATCAGTTGTTGAATGTCGAGGCTGACTGTTGCTATGGGTGGTGGTGCTTGGATGCCAGTTTTGGGAGAAAGACTTACTGCGGACATTACCAGGGAAGAGGTACAGGAGGCGGTGGACGCGATGAAAGCAAGGAAAGACCCTAATTTGGATAGAGTTGTCGAATGGTTGGTGAGGTTACTGAACTTGTGTTTTGCGGCAGGCGTGGTACCGAGTGAGTGGCGCAGTGCCTGCATTGTTCCGCTATATAAGGGCAAAGGAGATAAAAATGAATGCTGCAACTCGAGAGGTATCAGTCTGTTATGTGTTGTTGGTAAGTTGTACGGGAGAGTGCTGATCAAAAGGATTAGAGACAGTACGGACTGCGCAATTGG
>SDVV010008328.1:0-17259 GCA_016164225.1 Gammarus roeselii | reverse complement strand
TTGTGTGAATGTGAGCGTGTGAGGGTGTGAGGTGCGCCTTGCCGTCGGCCACCCCCCTTTCTGGGGGATGCGGCCTAGTGTCTGTATCTGTATCTGTAAAATTCCGGCACATCCGTCTGCCCACCTGGCATCAGCGTCCCTTTTGACTCTTCTCACCATCGCTTCACATTTCTTCTTTTCTCTTTATAGGTGTCTTAGGCCATCACCGACCTCGCTTGAAACGAATCCTCAAGGTTTCTTCTCTTCTGCGCCACTGCTAGTTTGACCTGTTCCACCACTCGCAGCCTTTCCTCCTGCACCCGCTTACACGGCGCACACCACACAAAAAATTTGCCCATCGCTGAATGTTGTCTATTCTTCTTCAACATCTCTCGGGTCCTGCCCTTTTACGCTGTCATATATCTTTCTCAATGCCTGCTGGAACTCCTCAGCTCTGCTTTCTACATTAAGTTCACGCATCTTCACTACCTCTTTTCCTCCTCCCACTCTTTTGTTCCCTTTCCACCTCTGCTCCACTCTTAATCCATCTCCTACCAACGCACTCTGAACCGTGAACGCGCAATAACAGAGATCAGGTTAGAGTGCCAAGGCTTTCTAGTGCACTGGAGTCAATCTTTTTCCGGTATTGAACAGTAATTACGAGAGACCATGTAGCTTCCTCAGAAAGCGGACGCTTACTTGGGCGTCCTCTTAGACGCTCACGATCAAGGACCCTCAAGCTTACTGAAAGACATAATCATCATGAACTCGGTGACGACTCCAAACCCCCTATGGTTTGCATCTGAGTCAAGTTTGTAGTAAACAACCCATTACTTCAGTGGAACTACCAGGCACTTTGGAAAAAGAATGACTAGTTGCTATTCGTAATTTCCACCCATATGCTATTGGTGATAGGTCTCCAGGTGAGCAAATTTTGAGAGACTACCAGCTTCACAATCCCCCATTATGTCACACATCGCCGTGATGGTCACCACAATGCGACTGCTCACGGTGGAAAGCCCTTCTGATCCAGCTAAGTGTACCTCGCCACCCTCTTTTCCTGACAACCGAACTCCAAGTAATCGTGATCATACGTATCTATCTACTCGTCACAATCACCGACTGTCGGAAACATGGATGATCAAACTGTTTCGCTGATTGCTCTTTCCTGTGCTCCGTCCGTGGAGACTTTCACAGCTACCACGTAATTTGTGATGCGAGAGAACAGACACCAAGCTAACTCTAAGGATTATCTACATTTTTTTTTCCAATAGCTAACAACCCACCCGAATCACGTCGAAAATGAAACAGCTATCGACCTCATGGGCACGCCAAATCGTTTGGGATGTACTGCTTCCATTACATGACTCTGACCATAATTCTATATTCTTCTCTCCAATCAATTTAACCACCCTCCTCCTGCACAAGAACTTCGATTCAAGTGTAATAAATAAATGGTCTGGGTGGCCGACTCGACACATATTGCGTGGCATGACACAAAGGAAGTTTCCGACGGCATTTTAAAAAGTAACCTCGTCAGTAACTTATACGATAAGTTTCGAAGTGGAGCTGCTGCTTGCATCTCCAAATATTTTCCCTCAAATTTATTTCCAAATCCGTGATGGCGCACGGAGGTGCCAGAAGCGACAACAAGGCGTGACAGGCTGCAAGCAGTTTTCGTTGTACACGGTCCCCTACAAATAGAAAAGCATGGAAGGAGGCATCCGCTGAATTCCGTAAATTGACCTCGGGAATAACGAGAAAGGTGGAATTAGTTAGTCAATACCATCATCCGGAACACCCTCCTTATCCAAGTTGGGAGAAGAAATTATCGTGGAAATAGCAGAAAATGTTTCAAAGATTTTCAGCCAGGTATCCCAATCTGCCAATTTTACTTCACAGCAGCTCTCCGTCAAGAAAAACCTATTGATTTTACACCCACAAACGGAAAATTTGACTAAAAAAGTATTCTCCATCCATGAGCATGCGGTAGACCATACCTCGCCTGGGCCGGAGAAGGTGCACATCATTATGATCAAACCTGGGAATGTTGAGAAAGAGTGAGAGACAATCATCTACTGGTGCTGCCGTCGAGTTCCTCCTTGTGATTAACAGAATGTATTCACACTCATTCTTTCCTGACCAGTGACTAGACTCAGTATTTATCCCTAGACCCAAAAACGGAAAATGCGCCAGTGACCCTTGTAATCACTGCCCTATCGCCCTTACCAGCGTCATCTGTCAGACGATGGATAGAATGATGAAATCGCGCCTTGTCGACTACTTTGAAATGCATGCAGACCTCATCCAGCTACTCCTCGACAGATTATTTAGTACGACTAGAATTAGATATTCAACAGGCTAGTTTCCGCGAAAACATGAAGTTTCATTTTTTTTTAGACGTTGAAAAACATATTACAGTTACAGTGGCAAGGGACATTGAAAGAACATAGGTACTTCAGTTACAGACGTAAGGCCAACTTAGCACAAGTGAATACTTTGAATAATTTTTATTTCGGCGAAGTTCTTGTTTCCGCACATCACTGAAATGCGAACCTATCCGAATTAATGTCCTTCGCGTCCTACGTGTGAACTCACCAAGAGTCACGCCAGAGCCCCATGGAAGATGAACCCTTGAATCTACTCTAATTATTATATTATCTTCAAAGTTGACTCAAGAAAGGTACTGGTGTGCTCATAGTGGCATCCTACAGTACGATAATTTATGCAGAAAGTTTTCTGATATAATGACTAATGATTGAACATTCTTCCAGGTGGACGTTGCCTGAAGGTCGTCGCTGTGCAGCCTCTGTCTCCGTTTCTCCTGACCCGCGCCTGGCCGCCGTCACTGACAACTTCGGCCGCGTGGTGCTCCTCGACGTGCAGTCAGGCTACGCCGTGCGCATGTGGAAAGGTACGGTTCTTCGTTAACAAAGAATACCGCTGTTATTCTTTACAGAACGAATTATGTATGCAATAACTGATCGACTTGGATGTTGCAAGAGGGAACAACTTGCGTACAACAGCTACATTAAAACTACCTCTATATTGTGTCCATGAATAACATCTTTTCCAAGAATCTCTTGTGGCCCCTGCGCAGTAATAAATCACATGCAGTTTTGAATGTCATTTGTTTCACACCTTTCGTTAATGATCCGGTCTCCTTGCTCCACGTTTTATCAAGTAGTAATGGTCTTAATGGTACCTTGGTTGTTAGTTGGCCCCCCGCTATGAACTCGTCTATAATATCTTGGCTCCTTTGAAAGTAATTTTAAAGTTTCATATGTTTCCCTCATCCCTGCCGTCCGCTATCAATGTCTGCAACCGTCACTTAGATTTGTTGCTCCTACGCCAGGTTACCGTGACGCGGTGGTGAGCTGGGTATGGGCTCAGGATGGGGCTCGTCGAGCGCTGTTCGTTGTGTTGCTGGCACCTAGGCGCGGGCTGCTGGAGGTGTGGCCCGCACAGCACGGGCCGAGGGTGGCCGCCTTCAATGTCCCACGCGCCGCTAGGTCAGTGGGAAAACTTATCAAACGGAATGAGTAACTTTCTTATTATAAACAGTCAGATTATAAATAGCCAATATGATCACCATGTGGTCGGAGGTATAGCGTCCCTTGCGTGTCTCAAGAGGGGACAATTAGGAGGCGAGCGAGGGAGCTAGGGATCGTTTTCTCTGTAAATCCCCCCTCTAAGATGACAAGATGAGCGGGGGGGGGGGAGAAGAGTTTCTCGACTCTCCTACCCGTATTGATAGGGCTATGAATTTGTATGAATGGAGCAAGGAGATTGTCGAATTGTTCGTGAAAAGGAAGTTTGATGTGTTGGTGCTGACTGAAAAGAAATTGAAAGGTATGGGCAAATATAAGTTTGGTGTAGTAAATGAAGGGAAGTCAGGCGTGGAGGAAGGTAGGGCACAATTAGATGTAGTGTTGTTACTGATTGAGCGTTTGGTAAGTAGCATTACGTAGTGGAAGGAAGTGTCTTCTAGATTGATATAGGTGAAGGTTTAGTTATGTATTGAAGAATAGGTGTAGAGCCATCTCGGATCAGGTAGCGAGTAAAGTGAGGAGAAAAGAGAGCATTTTTGGAATAGTTAGAGTATTTCTAACTCAAGACGTCAATACAACGTGGTGATACTGAAGGACTTGAATGCTATAGGTGAAGATGTAGTGGTGGAGAATGTGGTAGTGAGGTATGGCGTTCCAGGTTAGAATGACCGTAAAGAGAACTTGATAAGGTTGGGCGTGGAGCGGAAGCTGGTGGTGAGAAACAGCTTCTCAGGCTTGGGCATTGAGTGCGAGCTGGTGGAAAACAGCTTGTTCAAGAAGCGAGTTATCCATCAGTACACATGGGTAATGGTGGTGCAGTGTTAGCTAGAGCACTGATGGATTTTGTGTTCATTTCGAGGAAAGTGGTGGTGGGGGTTATTGGTTGAGGGGAGGGTGGAGGAATGTCTGATCATCTACTAGTGGAAGTAAGATCGAAATGGAGCAGTGGTGGAACGGGGACAAAAGATTGTGAGTAGAAAGAAAGTTGGGAAGGTGAATGAAATGAATGTGGCTCCAGCAAAAGTTGAGAGCTCAAGCCTAGGGAATAGTAAGGAAGAATGGGAGACATTCAGAGAGGCGTTGTTGAAATGACGAAAAATGTTTGCGATGTGCGTCGTGTAGACTGTAGGCGGGTGTAGAAGGAAGGATCGCGTGTGGTGGGACGATGAGGTAAAAACGGCGGTGATGCAGAGGAGAAGAGGAGCGGATGCAGGGGAGGTGAGAAGTTAGCTATGACAACTATAGAGGAGTGAGAAGAGGTGAAGCGTGTGGTGAAAAGAGCAGAAACTAACGCTGATGAAAGCTTGGGTAGGCGGTTGGGCCAGAATTTTGAGAACACAACGATCGTATGGAAAAGGGTGAAGAGGGTGTGTAAGAAGAAGGTGATGAAAGATGTAAACGGCCGGTTGTTGTCGGATGGTGATCTACGGAAGTGGTGGGGGGAATATTTTGAGGAGTTGAATGTCGATGATTTAAGAGAGGCTGACATTGCTGCTTTGGGTGTCGGTGCACGGATGTCGGTGCACGGATGTCGGATTTGGGAACGAAATTTGTTACCAATATTACTAAGGAAAAGGTCTAGATGGTGTTAGAGGTGTCAAAAGCAGGAAAAGACTCTTTTTTTTGGACCGAGTGCCTAATGAGTGGAGTATCGATAGTCGAAGGTTTGGTTAGGCTGCTAAATCTGTTTTCGTGTCTGGCGTGGTGCCAACTGACTGGCGCAGTGCTTGCATTGTTGTGCTGTATGAAGACATTAAGGTGGAAGGAAGATATTAATGGAAGCAGCAATTCGAAAGGTACCAGTTTGTTGTGCTTGGCTGACAGGTTGTACGGTAGAGTGCTAATCAATTGACAGTAGGGATGGTGCGATTGGCGAATAACAGTGTGACCTAGGACTGGGAGAAGAAAAGATGTTTTCTGGCATATCATGGGCTTGGAAAAGACCTACAATAAGGTCGAAAAAAGAGGCGTTGTAGAGGGTGAGGCGTTTTAGAGAATGGGCGGAACCTTGCTTAGAGCTGTCCAGATTTTATATGTTGGCGAGCGTGCAATTGATGGGCGTGAGTACATAATAGTTTTGACGCTGCCATGCTGCGCATTCCCACCCTTGACGTTTGTTGAGAAACCGGATGGTCGTGGGTGGGGTAGGGCCCGGTTACAGTAACGTAGCGGGAGTATACCAATTTAGCTCTCGGGCCCTGCTGCGGACATTGATTTCGGACCACACTCATAACACGAAGTGTCTGTTGCGGGATCTCCTGGCTGGACCCTTTAGTGCCTGAAGGCCTACGTGTTTGCGTGTGAGTGTAGCAGAGGAGTGTGAGGTGCACCTTGCTGTTGCCACCCCACTTTCTGGGGTATTCAGCCTTTGTATCTGTAAGTTCACTAGGTATGCTGCAATATTGACCGTTTACGCGCTAGCTACAACATTGGACATTTTCTTGCAGGCTGTTGTACACAGGCTATGGTCCACTGGGTGGAGGAGGATCGGGGCCGCAACCCCCGCTACTGCTGTGTCCCGATGGCTCCGTTCAGCAACTCACTGTGCCGCTGCACCTTGCCATGGGGTAAGTCTGTTAAGGTTTTATGTTCGGCAAAATATTTACAACTAATCCACTTCAATTTATTTGCTCGATTTTCTGTTGGTTTCAGCTGCCCTTCTCTGATGAACATATTTAGAATTATTGATTCTACTTATTTTGAGTTTTTTTTTGGCATTCACTGTATGAAACAACAAGGAGTTTCATAAATTAAAAGATTTCCTTTATCCCGTACTAATATTATCCTCGCTATACCTGATTGTGCTCTAGAGGCCGCATCGGAAAGAGGGCTCGTGACAACCACCTGTTGAAGACCTTCAAGGCAGCGGTGCGGCGGGCCAGTGACACCGAGGCTGCTCAGCTGTGCCGGCAACTTTTGACCAGCAGCGGACGGCTGCAGGCTCTCAGCTTCTTAGCGCATTGCCCCTGCGTCTACAGCAGCCGCCTGCTGGAGGATGTGCTGGCGCACCTGCTACCTGTCTACCTCGGGCAACAGTTTTCCAGGAGTGAGTGTGAATTCATTGTTTGAGCGGCCTGTAAAGGGCGAGTTGGACGAACATGAACGATGTCAAATGTTCATGGCCTGTTCGGTACATAAAACCGTATGAAACCATTATGTTGTTGTTAGATATATTTCTTGATAACTAGATATATCAGATACAGACACTAGGCCGCATCCCACAGAAAGGGAGGTGGCCGACGGCAAGGCACACCTCATACGCTCATACTCACACAACTCGGCCCTTTTGTGCTAAAGGGTCCGGCCTGCATCCCCGCAACATACTCTCCGGGTCACGAGTACAGTCCGAGGATCCGTTGTCAGCAGCAGGGCCCAACAGTTTTCACTGGTTTACCCCCGCCGCGTGATAATGGCCGGGCCCCCACCACCTACGATCATCACGACAACGGGATGCCAAGGGCGGGAGAGCATATTAGAGCAGCGTCGAAATCACGCCTGTTCATTGCACGCTCTCTCGCTACTAACACATTCATGTCTCTCCTTCATAACACCTGCTTAACACCATCCAAACACCCAAACTTCGGTCTACCTCTAGGCCTGCGACCACTAGCCTCCGCATTCATCACCCTTTCCACCAATCTCACTGCATCCATCCTCTCCATGTGCCCGAACCATCTCAGAACACGCGAATCCACTCAGTCTTCCAACTTCTTCACCATCCCTGTTCTGATTCGTACCACGTCGTTGGTGATCCGGTCTCTCTCTGTGTTACTCCAGCCATGCTCCTCAAACATTTCATCTCGAAAACATTCAACCATCTTCTCTCCACTGCTCTCACCCCCCAACTCTCAGCTCCGTAGAGCACAGTTGGGACAACAACACCCTCATACAGCGCTCTCTTTGCTTCCATCCCCAACGTCCTACAGCTCATTACACTCTTCTTCGTGCACCCAACACTTCACACCCCTCCTTCACTCGCGCCTTCACTTCTGTTTCCACTAGTTCAGTTTTCTTCACATGGGAGCCCAGAAACTTGAAACACAACTTCCTCCATGAGCTCTCCATTTGGGGGGACACTAATTTTGCCCACATAGACAGTCCTCGAGCATCTCATAACTTTACTCTTACCCACGTTCACTCGAAGCTTCCTCCTCTCACACACTCTACCAAACTCAGACAATAGCCTACATAGCATCTCCTCCAAATCCGCAACCAGGGCCGTATCATCAGCAAATAGCAACTGGCTCAACTGCCAACTCCGCCCATTCGCTTCCAACAGTTCCAAGCCACGACATAGCACACTCGAGTTCACCTCCCTGACCACTCCATCCAAATAGAGGTTGAACAGCCAGGGAGACATCAAAAGGGGCCGAACCCTTTTGCGCAAAAGAGATTAAATGTGTGAGTGTTTGAGAGTGTGAGGTGCGCCTTGCCGTCGGCCACCCCACATGCTGGGGGATTTCGGCTTAGTGTCTGTATCTGTATAAGCTCATCGTCCACTGAGCTTAGGAACATTCATCACTCTCGACTTAGTCGGCCTCAGTCTCTCATTTTCTCTCCCATCCTGATATTACTCAACTTTTATTCACTTCATGCGCTTCTCATGTTTAGTTCACATTTACTTCAACTTGTGGCTAATAACCGCCAAGTTGCGCTCTTCCATACAACCTTTTCTTCGGTTCCACTTACTATTCTTTCCATTTGTGTTGTTTGCATGCTCGAGATTCCCTACACTGAGTGTAGATCTCGTGCATGGGATTCCCGTTTTCTGTCTTCATCATCTTCCCCGCAGCAGGTGCTTGGGTGCTATTTCCACCGGCACCTGAGGACGTTTGCGATTTCTTTTAGCTCGGTAGCTGGGCATGTCGAGTGAGAACACTCCATGCGTCCACCCGGGAAATGCTGGGACCATATGGCCTCAGCACCTTAGGAGTTGTATCTCCTATGGCGCCCGTGCATACCTGACATCCGCTGCGTAAAGGACATTGATTCCGCGCAGTAGTAAACACAATCGCTGTAATCGTGTCTCTCTCTCAGTCAGCAGTCCGTGTGAAAGCAAGAGCACTCCACCTTCCGAATGCCCTTCCATCGACCCCCCGTCTGCCAGCAGCGGCGACGCAGACTGCCTCAAAAATAAGGATGCTCCCAAAGTGAAGTTGCTACTCAGAAGGTTGCGGCAGCTGTTAAAGCTCCACACCGCTATCTACGGCCTTCATCCTAAGGCAGAGGAGGCGGCTGTTGCGGACAACGTTTCCCCTCAACATTTAGTGCAAGAGCTGTGCCACCGCCTAGCGCTTTCCACCGAACAGCTAGACGGCCTCGTTGACAGCAGTGACCAACCGCCTAAAACAGCAACAAAGGTGACGTTTAGTGAGAGCGTGCAGCGCGTGCGAGTCAACCTGGCATGGTTCGTGCGTAGCTTTGAGCTTGGTGTTGCGCGTGAACGGCCACTAAAGAAGGGTGACCGCACCGCCCTCTCACCACTCGCAGAGGAAGACGTGCAGGACAGGCTAGCCTCAATGAGCGGGGAAGAGACGGCGGGTGCGGGGCTTGTGACTATATTCCTGCAGGATAGTCTCTCCTCAGATAGGAAGGCAGCCCTCAGTCGCTTCTTGTTCGGATGGCCGTGGTCTCCACGTGGTACTCAAACCCTTCACCGCGCCTTACTCGAAAGCGGCGTGGACTGCAAAGGCTTGTTGAAGCTGCTACTTCTCCACTGGTACACAGAGGCCCAGGACACGGCCCTGTCAACATCGGCATGTGAGGCGCCAGGGAAGAACAAGGCTGAGAATCGAGTCTCTACTGGCGAAGACCGCGGTGGGTCTGCGTCCGGAAGCTCGTCCTCGCCATCCGAACTTTCTCCGACAAGCGAAGTTGTTCAAGAGTCGGCTGATATCTCTCCTGAGAAGGTTGCACGTATTAAGGCCACATTGAAGATGGCTTCGATTCTCACCTCCCTCACGTCCGCTAAAGGTAAAAGCAAATAGTTATTAGTCATTTTCATGTATGATTTTGTTACAGTAATCTTGTATGATCGAGTTGCGTAGTTCATTACTGTTGTTAAATTCAAGGCGCCAATTGGACTAGTAAAATGAAGATTATGCGCACAATGATGGATGTTCTGGAATTCACATTAAATTTAACGGCTAGCTGGGGCGAATTTCATTGGAGCCTTGACTGCATATGTTTGCATTGTGCTAGAAATACAAGTCGTGTAGCTCACTCTTTTTTTCCTCAGAGCGTGAGATACAGTGCACCGCGGAACAGCACAGTCTCTGGTGGAACGTTGTGCGTTCTCGGTTAGTCTCCTGGTCACGTCTCCGTCGTGCTTTTCTGTTCGGCCTTGCATCGCGTGCCCTCAACAACAAGATGGAGGTGCGACAACGGCGACTGGAGAGTTTGCTCCCTCCGGGGAAGAGAAGAAAGGTCTCTAATTTCTTTCCTGACCCTTCTCAGCAAACGTTGCAGGAGGATGTCAGTTCTGTCGAACAGTGCGCAGACGGTACGACGAGTGTTGATCCGGTAACTTCTGGCCTTGGTTCGGTAATGCCAACTAGGGGTGATGCGACGCCTTCTGACGGAGATTCGAATGAACGCAAAAGGGATTTAGTTTTACCTAATGTTGAAAAAAGTATTGTAGCCGATGATCCGTCTATCCTTATAGGTAACAGAAATGACTTCGAAGTCGTGCTCGGTCTTTTTGAAGATGTGGAAGAAGATGCGAGGCGTGCAGTTGAAGCAGAGCCCGAGAGTAGTACTCCTCAATTCGAGTGGGAGGGCTGCTCGACGGAAAGTTCAGAGTGGGCAGCTTTGCTAGGGCAGCTCGAGGGGCTGCTACCGCTCGAGCGTCTTCTGTGTTCAGCTTTGAGTCGCTTCAAGGGCGAATACTGTGACGTGTCTGTCAAGATGCTGCTCGATAAAGGTAAAGGTGGCGTGGCGGAAGTGGTGGCGCGGTGGCTGGTACGCGCAGGTTTCAGCGCGGCCGAACTGACCACTCTCGCTGAGTATATGGACAGAGCGGTGCAGAGCCGCCTCAGAAGCAATAGGGACGACGAAGGCAATGAAGTGAAGCAAAAACAGCAGGAGGAGGACTCGCCTGAGCCAGATGAGCCACCTATGATGCAAGCCGAGGAGAACTGGGAACCAGATATGGTAACGGTGTACGACCGTCTGATGGCTCTCAGCGCCGAGTTCCCCGAGAGTTTGAGTCGTGGCAGCTTGCAAACCAACCTTTCGTGGGAGGCGGCCGCGGCGTGGCAACACGGCAGTCATGATCCTGAGCTACTGCAGAGAGCCACGTCACTTGCTGCCACCATCCCCAACTGCCACGTCAAACACGGTCTGACATCTCTTGTTTGGGAGAAGTGGGTAGGGCCTGCGTTCCGTCGCGTGTCGGAGGCTGTGGAGCGAATTGGCTCCGTGCCAGCTGGGGCGCAGTGCCTGACAAAAGCACACATGCCGAGACACAGTGTCCCTGGTTTTCTGCAAGCAGCACAGGGCCTCTTGCAGCACGTCATGGAGAGCAGTGTAAGGTGTGAGGTTGAGAAGCCTCATATCCCCAACGTGGACAGCTTTTGGCAGTACAGCATCCTGACCAATTGCGTGGCCCCCGTTGAGCAGCCTGGATCCAACGATGAAGTTCCTCAGCGAACACTCGACCAATCCACACAGTCACAGCCGCGGAAGGACGTGGTGACCGGCATCCACGACGCCGCCGCCTATCAGCCTGAGCTGCACCAACGACGTTTCCTGGACCGACAGGGAGACGGTCGTCCCGATGTGCCAGAGACGCATTCACGGCGCGTGTGTGGCCCCAAGAGCCTGGTAGAGGTGGCGGTGCTGCAGAAGGCAACCTCCTACGACTTGGTCTTTGTGCACTGTCAGTTGGTCGCTGCTGTGCGTCTCATAGCCTCGCTGGATATGACGGGATACAGACCGCACGGATTCTTTAGTGACAGGTGCCGATCAGTGCTGCACAAGAGTCTGCACCTTCAGTGGTCACTGGGTGGGGTTGACGAGGCTGCTAGCGTCTCCAGCCTCAGGATCAAGTTCCTCTCAGCGGCAGTCACCAGCGCCATCGCCACACTCTCGGACCATCCCTCATGGCAGGAGGTAACTACTGCTCACACTCGAGTCACCTTTGGAGTGTTTTGAATTCGGTTATCATTTAACAATGTTCGTTCTTGTTTTTTTTAAAGAGCCTGACCATGTCATATTTTTTATTTCCTAATTTGAATCACATGTCCCCGTTATTTATTATAATAATTTGAATTTTATCTAAAACTTTATAGCTTATAAGTAATATTTAATTTTCAGTTTATCAGGCACTCATCCCACGTTATCCATTTTGATCTATTCCGGCATCGACGCGAAGGTAGCTGTGAAGTAAATGCCGAATCCTACAGGATGGGGGTGGCTGACGGCTAGGCACACCTCACTTTCCTCTCATGCACTCACGCGCATTGTAAACCTTTGCCCTAAAGCGTTGATGGGTCCAGCCAGGACCCCGTAACACACACGTCGAATCAGGAAAAACGTCCGAGATCAGTGCCAGCCGCAAGGCCTGACTGCTTTCGCTAGTTTACCCTGCTAACGTCATAATTACCTTACCATCCAACATCCACGTCCATCCCGCTTCTTCACGTAATGTCAAAGCGTGAAAGCTCATCAGGGCTGCGGCAGAACTCATCTACTCACGCCTATCCATTGCACATCATTGCGCGTCTCCACACTGATGTTTCACCTCCTATACGCCTGCTTCGCGCCATCCATCATTACGCCTTCTTCACGCCATCCATCTATCCAAACTTCTGTCTAACACCTCACTTACGTCTACCACTTATCACCATTTGACTTATCTCCCATCATCCATCCTCCTAACATTTTCGCTCTAATTCGAACAGCGTTAGTTTTGATCCTCTCCCTCAACGTCACTCCGCCATGCCTCTCAAACATTTCATGTTGAAAGATTCAGCCTTCTTCTCTCTTCCGCTTCCACCTCCCCAAGTCTCAGACCTGTTGAGCACAGTTGGTATAACTACCCCTTCATGCAACCCTCTTACGCTCATTACATTCCTCAGTGATTCAAGATTTCACATCAGTTTCCAAACATGCAAAAATGTTAACTTGTCCCAGTCCGTTGAAAATCTGAACTCGTTAGGGGAATCCTTACTCGCACGTTTTGCACACTGGAGGAACCATTCTCGACTTTCCCAATGGCTTTCGCCAGTTGGTCATCAAAATAAATTATAACTTTTGTTATCTCGATTCTCTCGATAAAAAGCCAAATGGTTTTGCGTTGCGCTTCTGTTTTTAATCGAATGAATCCTGAAGCGAAAACATTACAGAGACGTTTTTACGAGAGAATCTTCATAACATCCGTTGAACGTAGCTTCCGACCGATTTAGACCTTTGTGTCTTTTAACCTTACTCTGGAATTTCGAAACTTTTAAGATTCTCGACTGTTTCCGAGTTTTTGGGTAAAAAAAAAATCTGTCTGCTAGACGCTAAATATCTGGTAAATACAGCGTGGCGTCTAACGCGCTTGGCGGTCTGAATGTCTGCTAGATACCGAGCGGTATCTTCCGCGCTCAGCTGTCTGTCGGCTGAACCCCCAACCCCCTCCTTTCATATATAAGAGAGGGTTGGACTACCTCATCATTCATGAGGGCTAGCGAAGTTGCTTTCCGTAAGGAGACGTTGGTGCGTGATTAAGATAGCATGGGGAGGAGGAGGCCCCATATGGCTCTTACTCATTACAGAGAAATAGCTTTTTATCGAGAGAATCGAGATAACAAACGTTATATTCTCTTCCACTCGTAAGAGCCATATGATTTTGCATAGAAAATACCATCATGTAGCGCAAGCTGGCCGATGCCAGAAGAGAACAGAAGTTGAATGAATCGGCTGCATCTTAAACTATGAGTTCTCCAAAAGCGCTTGCGTGTAAGGGAATGATAACACATAAGTATAAATGGTGGTAATGCCTTACTGATCGGCGAATACAAGAATTGTTATCAACAGCAAAAGCTAGCTCCTAGCGACAAACCAAAATGTGGGCCCTGAACATTAGGGCCCAAATAATATTTAAGTATAGGTAAATACAAATATGGCGTTGTAGGAACGGCAGTGAACATACGTTCTTAACGCGGCATAAACAATAATATGCGGGCCGTGGGCATGAGCAACGAAAGAGTAGTTACGCATTCAATACATATTGCCGTCCAGTGAGGATGGGTGAACCGTCCGGTAGGCAAGAAATCTAAAATATACCAGTACCACAATGTGTACAGTAGCTTGCTCCTAACATAACAGAGTAGTACTGCGAGTAAGAGAAAGGAAGAACATATTCCGCAATTCGTATACTGAAAGCTTGGCGTGGTGTCGCCGCACGCGATGGTAAGATAATGAAGTACGTACTCTATGCTACGTATAGGAGGTGCTGCCATTAGCGGACCAACGCGGTGTCCGAATCGTATGAGACGAGAAGGATTATCTATCTGTTTCCTCAGGAGACGCAAGGTTGGTTAGGCTTCTCCACTGTGAAGAGGTATTTGTGCACGAATTCGTGGGGCGACCTCCAAACGCCTTGGATATGATGTCTTGAAGCGGGACTCCACGCGTACAAGCGAGAGACTATTCATACTTGCGGACATCGTGAGCTTTAGTGAAGACATGCGGTTTGGCCTCATTGATAAGCAAGCAGATGTAATGCCTCACCGATGACGCCTTGAGAGGTTTGCCGGAAGAAGGATGGATGAACCTAAACTAATTGTGCGGTGGACATCGTGCTATGTAGGCTTTGAGTGCGATCACAGGGCACAGACCGTGTGCCCGGCCATCCAGCAGCAGTGAGGCGATAGAGATGAGCGGTGGCGTATGGAAGAGGGTCTGGTTTTTGTACAGGAACGTGTCAGCGGTCAGGATGAAAGCGCATGGAGGTTTCGTGAAGAAGTGCAGTCCCGTGCGTGACATGGCTGCAGTTTCAGAGGCCCTATTGCCTGCTGCGAGCGCAACGAGAAACAGAGTCTTCTGAAAGAGCGCCAAAACTGACACCGTCTGAGTATTGAAGCAAGGAGAGGCGAGCATGTCGAACACAGGCTTGAGCTTCCACTGCGGCACGAAACGTTGTGGCGGATTCTCGTGAAACTTGGCTCTAGCCAGTTCTTGAAAGGTCGCCCCGCGGTCGTGACGCCAAAGCCATGTAAGAGAGGCAAGTGAAGCGCATTCTGTAGACCAGAACCGTACGAGGATTGAGCCGCTTCTGCTTGCCGGCGTAGTGCAGGAACGTCAAGAGGGTTGACTGGTTGATGGACTGCGCCGCGTAGCCACGTTTAGAAAAAAGTCCAGACGCTCTGTTATTGGCGTTGTGCTGACTGCCTGTGCGTGTTAACCAGGGTGTCCGCCAGCGAGCTATTGAATTTGATCGTGAGCACTGTTTTTAAATTGGAATGTGCTGGGAGACGTCGAGGGCGAGCGAGATTCCGTTGAAATACGTGACCACCGTGGGCCACCACAGTGCGTTTTGGTGATCGGAGACCACGAGGACGCCTCTGTAGCGATACGTCTCGAGTTTGCGGAGCACTCGGGGGATTAGGTTGTATAAAGGGAAGAGGTATATTTCCTTCCACTGATTCTAGTCGCATTGGAGAGAATCCGCGAAAGCCGCTCACGGTGAGGAAACGGAGCTGCAAATAGTGGGAGCTTGTGGTTCCCCGGATGCCGTTCCCATGTTTCTTTCGTCTCGGCCACCACGTCTTTACCCCCGAGTTGTAGTATGATCGGTTTAGAAGAAGGCATGTTTTCCTTTTTGATTATTCCTTCAATATCGTAAATTTTCAAGCTTGGTTTACCGAGAATTTTTAGTTGGACTCTTTTCGCTGATTTGGTGTGATGGAGGTGACATTGTAATCGCCAATCACAATAATTTCCTCTGTGTTTTGAGATTCCATTGTCCTGCTGCTGACGACGGATCCTTGGACTGCACTCGTGACCCAGAGTGTATGTTGCGAGGGTACCGGCCGGACATTTAAGCACGAAAGGGCTAAGTTGTGTGAGTGTGAGCGTATGAGGGTGTGAGGTGCACCTTGCCGTCGGCCGTCCCCCTTTCTGGGGGATGCGGCCTAGTGTCTGTATTTTATCGGGCAATAAACCGAAACGGTTGCTTGTATCAGTTCGGGTGTGGCAGGACTGTCGCCCGACCTGTGATGCCATGCCACTGACTACCTGCCGCCTGTTTACTACAGTTGTGTAGTGTCTCGGCCCTGTTGACCTCTTTTCTAGCGATTCGATACGGTCGTTGGTCTCTGGGTCTAGAGCTGTAAGTTTCTTAGCCAATTCTGAGTCTGAGTGCGCTTGGAGTTCATTTATCCGATGCAAGGTCGTTTTAGCAATTTATTTTGTTGCTTCTTTTTTGCTGTTCATCATATCTTTGAGTTCGCGAAATTGTTGCTGCACGCTCTCCAGTTCTAATTCAACAGCCAGCAGCCTTGTATCGGCGTTAACTGCATCTGCGTTGGGTGAGCCACCAGAAGCATGAGTTAACTGTGCTTTAAGTTGTTTAATTTCTTCGGCATGTTGTCAGAACTTACTGCTCGCTATTTTGCACTCTCCGTTTTGAGGCGTATTAGGCGTTCGCCTAGAAGAGCTACCACCATACATTAGTTCGGGAGTGTACGATTGGTGGCAAGTTACACATTCTAGTTTTGCAGCCGGAGTCATTTTGGACTTGTTAAGTGAGCAGCTACAAACCGTAAACTCGAGACAAAGTGCTATATTCTTTATCCATGTAAACAGCAAATATGTGAATAATAAGTTAACCAAATGCGGGATGAGATGATTTTTATTTCAAAATGACCTACAAATGTTTTTTTCGGGGATTCATGTATGACCTACAGTGATGAGTTTTTGCGGTTGATTATGTGAGTGTAACTTGAGATAAGAACTAAACTAAAATCAGGCTATAGTGAAATTATTTTTTCCTAACCATGAAACAATTATCATGCGGTTTACAAGGTATAAATGAAAATGTACGAAATATTTATTTGATACTTGTATTGTTTTATGTTTACTTTACAGTAATATTTCACAGTTACTTTACATAAGCAGATGTCTGACACCAATTGCATTTTTTTTTGTTCATTTTTTTAACGCAATTGGTGCAAAACTTCTGAATTTAGATGTGTATGAATTTTTTGTTATATTGATAAGGTTGTATTAGTATGTAGACTGTAGAAGTAACTTACATGAAATATGCACTGGTGAAATTAAGTTGAGGTACTGCACGAATGCTGAGGAAGGTAACAGGCTGGTCCTTGTACAGGGCGCCTGCGGTGAAGGGTAGACCTCCCGCTGAGGCGAGAGAGGAATGCAGTCTGCGGTGAGGGTAGGGGAGCCTTCTACGACAGCTCTGCGCAGGGGCAGTATCGTAACCAATGACAGACAACTAACTGAGTTTGAAATTAACATCGCATAATGTTCTTTGCGTCTAAAATCCAAAGTTTTACAAGTTTCCAGGGTATGGAAACTTTTTTTTTGCTGTATCAAAATAAGAGCCGGTCACCGCTCTAAGCCGAATATCGCACCGAGACCGAATATCGTCTCGTGAAGGTTAAAGTTTTCAACTAAATTGGAGAGATCGACTATCATCTCTTTAGAGCGAGAGCAATAAGGCACCTCAGAGGGATACCCCCTGGGGGTATCCCAAGCTCACCCGCCTTCCCGTGGTGTC
>SDVV010008327.1:0-12507 GCA_016164225.1 Gammarus roeselii | reverse complement strand
TTCTCCGTAGATGCGCTGGACTCAGAAGCCGCGCCAACACTGGTATCAGACTCTGACAAGTCTCCTGGTGACTCGTCAACGCTCTGGTCTGCTGCTGCCTCTGCTGACATCAAGTCGTCCTCTTGTTGATTGTTGCAGACAACCGGGTTGCCAACATCGCTCTTGCTGTTGAGGTTGTTCACAATGGCAGAGTTGGAACAGTCTCGGTCAGATTCTTCTGTGGTAACAGAAACCTCCTCCACAATTACTTCCAGTGTAGGTTTGAAGGAGTGTTGAGGAGAACTCAGGTCATATCCGGTACAAAACTCTGGCAGGGTAACTGCTTGGTGCCTTGATGGTGCCCCTTTCCCAGCAAGGCTCAAGAATTTAACGGCTCACTACCAACGCCGTGGCCGAGTGGTTAGCGTATCCGACTGCAGTGTCAGCCTCTGGTGCTGCATGTTGCGAGTTCAAGTTTCGGCAGGGACACTGCGGTCTTGTGGCGGGGAGATTGGGCGCCTCCCCCCTCTGTGCCTGCCTAACTTAGCCACCCCCCTTACTAGGGGGAAACGGCTGTATGTCTATACACTACCAACGCCACGTCTTGATGCCTGGGTTGTGTCATATCTAGCATGAGATTCTTGCTGTCTTGGTTGAAACTTGAACTGCTGAGGGTCACGTCTGTCAGGCCAAGATTTACAGTGTTCAGCTTGAGAGCCGGATCTAGACCCTTCCACTCGAATGTCGGACTGCCTTGGACCAGGTAAGCGTGAACCAGACTTGGATCGGTAGTTGGGATTGTACTTTGAGTATTGTTCCATGAAATGATCCCCGCCACAAATCAAGCAAGACTTCAATGCCCGCCAGCACTCTTGTATAGTGTGGTTTGCTCCACCACAGTAAGTACAATCTATTCTGTTCTGGTTGAAGAAAGTCCTTGAAGCTGAAGGATACCTATCCCCAGACCGGAACCCTTGGCGGTAATCCCCAGTGTCTCCTCTCTGCTTCTGTTGCTGGGAACGAGCACGGCCGTCCTGCTGGTGATCATAAGGCAGCATCTGGTGGTGGGACAGAGCTCGAGTAGGCCTCTCCTGTTCAATCCTGTGTAGCTGTTGAGTACTGTGAGTCCTCTCTGGATGGGGTCTAGTTGAGCCCTCCACATGGGAAGATCGAGAAGCAGACCACATGATGAATTTAGTGCCCTTCTCATGTTGTAGGCTCTTAGCCATACGGGTGACTTGCTTGAAGGACAGATGTCTGTTCTTTGTCTTAGTAGCCCCTTGCGCTCTTCGCAATGGACGATGGAATGGTGTCTAGGAAGTGTTGCCGCAAGACTCGCGCACAATCCGTTGGGGATTTTGGGTAAGAGAGCTCTGCTAACTCCACCAAGCGCAGTCCATAAACATCTAGACCCTCATTGTTGCTAGGGACTGCCTCACTGAGCTGCTCTCTCCAGAACGACCTACCCCCAACCTTCTGGTCTTTGTAAAAGGTCAACAGATGTTCTTTCATTTGGTGATATTTCAACCTGCGTCCACCTTTGATACGGTACACATCCATCAAGGATCCAGACAGAAACTTGGCAAGTTCCTGGGTTTGATCATAATGATCACCATCAAATTTCCTGAAAAAATAACTTTCAAAGGTGCAGAAGAAGTCCTTGAGTGGAACTTGACCATCCATCTCAAAAACAGGTGGGGTGACCACATCACGATCACAACTGCTGCGGTGCTGACTACGTTGGCGGTAGTGGCAAGCTGAGGGCATGGGAGGGTCGCCCTCAGTCTCATCCCCTGTATCTGCCTCTTCTGATGTTGCGTCTGAGGTGGTGCTATGTCCAGTGTCAGATGATGTGACACAAAGGTCAACAACTGACTTGTGGGCACTTATAGCAGAGGCATCGGGGGTCTTGGTCTTCTTGGTGTTACTCTTCTTGGTCTTCTTCTTCTTGGGTGATGATTGATGCAAGGCCTTTGACTTGTAGCTGTCTGCTGACAGGGAGCTAGATTCTACCTGGAAAGGTCTGCCATTGACGGAACTGCTCCTGGCACTTACTGGAGAACTGAGTGGAGCTGCTCCACTGTCGCTGCTGAGGATGTGCGTGCAGCGCTGCCCGGCTGGAACTGTCACCCAATATTTGCTCGAGGCAATTAGGTCAAGGGTGTGGTGCCACTCCTTGTACGAGAGGTTAACACCATCATTGGTCATCACAAAGGTATCGGGGCTTTGGTCGATTAGTTTCTGCAGATGCACAGCCGCTGTCCTACTCCTGAAGATTGCAGAACCCAGTCCACCCCCCAACCAGCGAGGGAACAAGGACCATCGTAGCTGATCTATCTTAGGCAGGAGATTGGAATTGATGTTAAATCCAAACTTCCCGCCAACAAAGTCTGCTCGCACTTGAGGGTGAGCAAATTGGTCAAGGAGTGACTGTATGGCCACAACAGCTGGGAGAGGATCCGCATCATGGGAGTGGTCAATGCGAGGAAGGCCGTCTCCCGCACAAACTGCTCCACCACTGCTAGGTCCAGCAATTGTAGCTGCCGATGCATTACCAGCACAATCACCACCGAGCACAGCAGCCGCCGACTTCACTGGACCCTACGTAGAAGATGCGCCATGGTGGGGCAACCCTAAGAGGCTCAACCCATGCTCCGGAGATTTTGATTTAATTTCTGATTTGGTACTCATAATGAAATAAAGTTATGAATAATTTTGGATGGATTTTGATATCTGAGTAAATCTAGAAAAAGAAAAATCCCGTTGGAGATGCCAATGTGACCGTGGCGCTCGCGGGTGGGACAACCCGTGTCCACTTTGAATTAACTTTACGGCTCAATTTAGTGGAAGCGCACTTATATCTCAAGTTACGGGGTTATGAAAGATTTTGTCTCTAGTAGAACTAGATATATTTACTAAATGCTCAAATGACAATTGAAAAACTAAATGATGGGTCACCTAATGGATGAAATCAAGGACTTACTAGAGGATTAACTAAAGGAGTAACAAAAGGACTAAATAATGGAGTAAATAAAGGGCTAAATAAAGGAGTAAATCTCGGAGTAAATCACGGAGCATGGGCGAGGTAGAGGGGAACTGCAAGAGAATAAAAATAACAAGATGCAGATTAGCCACCATTGCTTTACCAAGCTGAAGCGCTTCCTTAAGGACCCTTGGGAGTAGTAATTAAATTTAGAATATATAAAATTAAATTTAGAATAATCTTATCTACCATGCCAGCATGTAAAAAAAACAAAGAAAAGCAATCATTTAGAATAAGAAATCAAAGTGAAAAATCAATGTAAAATCAGAAATATGGCAAACCAGCAATAATTTAGAAAAACATGCCGAATGCTGATGAAATTAGGAAATGAATAATTGATCAAACAACAAAAGGGTAATTAAGGGAAGACTTGACAAATCGCAATAAAATAAACAAACATAGCAAACCTAGAATCAAAATTAAGCGCAAAGCAATTGAATTATTAAATAACCGATCGGAAAGAAATAACAAGCAAACTCAAATTGCAAATGGGAAATAATTATGTACACTCATAAGCAGACACTTCAACCAAACCATGCCCAAGCAGGTTAATCCTATTTAATAATATATGCTAATACTTACAGAGTAAATGCAGCCAAAACTTTCCCCAACACTCACCCAGTGCAGCAGCAACTATGCTTAACAAGCTTTAAGTGAAGCAAGAAGCAACAAGATGCAATAAGCATTTAAAGAGTGGATGCAGGTAAAGAGCATTAAAGTTAAAGAGCATTCAAATTAACCGTGGTCTGCAAAGAACAGATACAATTAATTAACCAAGATTTTACATAATCTGAAATTATGATTATAATAAAGTAGACATTAACATGAATGAGTGTCAACTAGGGAAAATGATGCACCAGTAAGAGGATAAGCCAAGCAAGGGCAACTGATGGCTTGTGATGTCCGTATATCACCCCCGGTAACAACGGATGATGACTTGATGTAGCATTGGCTGCTGGTTTGACGTTCTGTGCCGGAAGGACTTGGACCCTAGTGCATTAGAAAGCTGTGGCACTTAATCTGATCATGTTTCACTCAATCTGATATCCTTGCTGTTTGTGTTTCATTTGTTTTTATTCTTTCAACTGTCACACTGATTTTCTGTCTGCCTTTTCTTTTGTCAAGTGTCTGTATTTTATGATTGACACATGCCCTGCTTGCTTTCTGGCTGTATCTTGCATTCCGTGCGCCCTGCAGGTTTGATCTTCCTTGGGCCCCATCCTCGTGTTGTGAGACATGACGAGGGGCTCCGGGTAGTATCAGAAAGGTTTTCGGAGTGATGAGACAAACGTAGCAATGAGGACCAGTTCCTGTTGACCTACGATGATGTTGGGAAGGGGGTTAACAAGTCATATCATGGGTTTGTCACAATGCTTGACTTTTCAAAAGTATTTGATCTAGGGATTTTTGTGTGTTGTGGTTGTTTTGCCTCCTGTCCTGCTCTTCATTTTGGCCTTGCTGACGTGTAGGGCAGCTATGAGGCCACCAAAGTGAGTAACCTTTTTGTTCCTTTTCCACACTCGCTTCCCCCTTGACATTTCTATGGTTCATGGGACGCACTGAGTCACGGCTCAACTGGACGCTGAACACCCTTATTTAATATAACTATTCAATTTTACCTTCACCCACATTTATCTAGAGAACATTTCTTTCCACCCTGTAAGGCTACTGGCCAACCGATCATTCAATAACACCACAATACCTTCTGGTGCTCAACCTCCCTCCATCGGCTTCCATTCACCACACCTAACTCACATTTGCCTCTACCTTTCAAGTCAGTTACGCTTGGTGTCAACGCATAAAGCTTCCTCCTCTCAAAATTCTTGCCGATCTCTCATCTTTGCTTTGACTTAACTACAACCACGCACAATTAGCAAACCTAACAGTAGGGTTTGGAGAGGCATGGGCGTCTCCTCCCCCTTCATCATGCTGTCTTGTGGGAAGGTATTTACTGAGGAAGGGAATCCCAGCCTTCTTGCTTCGTCATTATTTGTTGCCTCGTCAACCGACGAGCGGTAGCTATGGTAGCAATCTTTTTCTTCTGCAAGTCCTGCCACTGGTGGACATCATAGACAATTATGGCATTGACTCTGACGTGCTAGAAAGACCTGTCACTTTGTTCTATTCTATATAATCAGTTGCCAGTTGTATTTAATCTATGTGTGCCCTTGATTTTGGCGTGCTGTGTTGTTCGTGACTCGCGTTCTGCTCTGCACTCTGTGGCCTTGCTGGCGTGTTGTGCAGTCACGGGGCTACCAGCTGAGTAACTTTATTTGCTGCCGACCACGAGAGAACTTACATGAGTCAGGCGGGACAATTCTATCAAAATGCTTTCCCTGCGGGGGCGGCGCAGGCAAAGCATACCTTGTTTCATATCCTCTCCGTAAGGATGACGTCGTGTGCGTCGTCTTTACGGTGTGGACGTGAACGCAACCTGTGCGCTGCCGGGCCTCAGGCCCGGCACTTTCATGACACCAGAATCACAACACATTACACTGCACTTTTTTCGTGGCCAAGTAAACATTCCCGATCCTTTTCTCCCCTCAAAACATTCCTGTCCCACATGAGTTTATCCCTTTACGCGTCTTGTTATTGCTGTGTGGCTGAGAGACAGGAACATCCTGCAAGTACCAATACTCTAGTGTCCGCGGTTAAAATAATACCACTCGGGTGGCCATTTGTGAACTGCTGCACAACCCACAAAGGTTTTTTTGATAGCAGCAATACCACACTACTCCACCATCAAGCCGGTCACCCGTTTCTATCCTCCACCTCCCCTCCGCCGTCTCAACACGCCCGCGTCGGTGGGTAGCGATGATTTCGTGCAGTGCGCTGACGCAACTTCCCCAGGGGCTAGGCAGCAACAACTACAACAACTTTATTTGCTCAACACTAAGTGTCTGCTCTTCCCCTCCTGCTAGGTCTGTGTGTGCTGCTCATCTTTTGCCTGCTTAAGACCAAGCTACACTACCTGCCGGAGAGCGTGGCCTGCGTTATTGTTGGTGAGTTTGTTCAAAGAGTGAGCAATCTTGTGCACGCTTCCTTAAATGTGATGGTGAGAGAATTCAGTGCTCTTGTGTAATAAACTTTTAAATACAGTAGAATTTATAGTCTGATTCATTCAAGTGATGTTAACTAGTAAAATTCATATGACACCTTTTATGGTTTACAATTTAACAAAATCAAATTGAAAGTCTTCTGAGTTGGGCCTTTTTTGATATGGTGGAGCATGATTTTGCTATTTCCTATATGCCAGTTCTGTTTGTGTTGATCAACGTGAGCGCCTTCATCTGTCTGTTGCAGCAAACCTCTGTTGTAGCTTTTCAGCTGCTCACGACCTTGAAATAGGCAGTACATCTAATTTGGGTTACAAATACTGCAAATTTTGAATTGAAGTACTACTAAAATGGCCTCTTCATCCTGTCCTAGGCCTACATAGGATACTATAAATGTCCTTGTTCCGTTTTGGTTGAGATATTGTCCCTTTCATCCTTCAAGTCGTTTTTCCAACTCTTGCCTTCTTCTAATTCTTGCAGTTTTTGTGATTCAGGTTCCCTACCTTGAAGCATTGCATCTGCCCTGTATGCTACCTAATCTCCTTGTTCTTGCTCTGAAGAACTGACCATCATAGTACGCTACATGCAGAACCTCTGAAGTTCTGAACTTGAGGACCAGCTTCTATACTTCGCTCTGAATTCACATGGTCTCTTGTCTGCAGGTGCCCTCATTGGACTGGTGTTGAAGATCCTCTCCAGTGAAAACATCGCCAACTGGCAGGTTCGTGTGCTGTCATCAGCCTTAGTGTTTGCTTAGATCAGTTCTCCCATTGTAACCCCTCACCTAGGGAAGCCCATGAAGTAGGATTCACGTATTGTTGTTTCATTGATGTAAATGTTAGTCATCCTATATCTTCCAAACAATATCATCCCATTTAGACTTTGGCCCAAAAATTGATGTCCGTTTCATGCATATCTGAATGATATTATCCGCCTATGACTTTTTATTTTGCATTGCTTTACTAAATGGTGCGACCGCCGTTAACTGATGATGAATTTGCCCAGAAGATGTATTTGGAACAGGTCTAGGTGCTGATATATCGAGAAAGAAAACGGAAAGAATTATAATTTGTTCATGATTTGACTTTTGGGTAATTGAGTTTCTTCAGTGCAAAAATTAATTTAAGCAAATACACAATAAACACTGTCTAACAATGATTGGAAACCACTAGTTGACCTAGCGAACTGAGTGGATACTCTTGGATACTTAGAGATACTTTGCTGTTAAAGCTGGTTGCAGCGTGGCTGCCACCTGACCCCAAGATGCAGGGATATTCTCATCACTTGTGCTACAGTTGCATGTTGCTGTCACATTTTCCAGTCGGATCCCGGCTCGGCATCGCGTTCGAATGGAGAGTTGTACACACAATGATGGTATCGAACTGGTTAGAGGTAGATCAGGCACACAGCTTAGGTATAAACTTATGCAAGCGTGTTTTCGGCGCACGTATGATCTCGCCTATGTTTTGTGGCATTCGATTGATCAACTGAGGTGCCAGGCACGTGAAGCTGTTTAATACTGCAGTTAGCATCATTTTGCCATCCCGTCGGCTGTCGCACTTTGAAGTAACACATTCTGTCAATCCTTGCCTGGCTTCTCATGGTTACTCATTCGTTAATATTGACCAAGAAGGCTATAAGAATTTTTCAAACGTTTATTACCATGAATCTTTCAAACTTCTTTGTATTGAGCATAAACTAGATACTTTCAATCTGTCATAATAATCCATTTATGTTACCTCTATAATTTTTATGGTGCTTTTTTGGATATGCTGCAAGTCTTTCCAGATTTTTCTGTTTATGTGGGATCCAGAGAGGAGTGCACAAGTCTATAACTGGTTGGATTAGTTTTTTCCAAAAAGTCAACATTCTCTTTATATCTCTTTACAGAAACGTCATTATGGCCAGGAGCATGTTCTTCTGCCATAGCCTCGACCATTGCAATGTGCTATTTGTTCATTGAATAGGACGTTGTTGTGCATTAGTATGCCTAAGTCACTCTGGCTTTATTTTTCTTCAATAGCTGCGTTATTGTTGAAATGACATCCAGATCCTGTTTTTGAGGCCGAATTTTTCCACATCTTTGAAATTCAAATTTAGATTCATTGATTTGTATGTTATGTTGGTCAGCCCTTTTGAAAATTTATTTTAGATCAGCTTGACCATTTTCTACACGTCTTGCATTCCTCCACTATGCCTAGTACTCTGTTATTGTCTGCTAAGCAGGAGACCAAGAATCTGGACAGTTTTGGCTCTGATTATTAACTATTACTTAGAAAAACAGAGGGCCAAGCACAGTGAACTGAGTGGGAACCCACTCAGGAGTTTTCCTGGTGCAGAGGTTTCCACATTTTCTACCACACTTTGGGTCTGCCTCTACAAAAAGTTTTGATCGCATCATAAACATTTCCTTGGATACCAGCGTTATGTAGTTTTGATAGCTGTATACTGTGATCTACTTTGTCAAAGGCTTTGAAAAAATTTAGATATATCACATCCACATTTGATCCATCACACAATGCATCGATTATATCATCATCACGCTCTAGTTTTTTTTGTTGTTGTTGCTGCTTAACCCAAGCTTTTCCTGCGGCGGAGAAGTATCGTCCGGCGCTCAGCCTGAAAACTCGAGTATCCACCAACAAGTGCATGTTGTCAATGCTTTGGCAGGTGCAGGTCCCTACATTAGATATACTTTCCCGAAGAAGTTGATGCCGTCTCGCAGGCGCTCCCACAGAGCACGCACTGACGTGATGTTATGCTAAAGCCTGCCGGGTGCAGTGGCTGGGCACATCATGACGTGCTCGACCGTATCGAGAGAACCCTGGCATCGCAAACATAGATCGGAAGGGAGGCTTCCTAGTCAACGCTGGTATGACTGGAGAGCCATGTGGTGCCCACATCGCAGCCGCGACAGATGAACCCTGTCACTCCTGGGCAACCCCAACTTCTTTACGTCCACTTCAGGTGTGAGACTCTGCAGGACCGCGTTGACTCAATGGTCAACCAGTGCAAGAGCTGTGAAGAGTGTTTGTGTACCTGCTTTTGCATAGATGTGTTGCCAGTGGGACAGGGAATGCTCATGTAAACGAGAGCCGAAGTGAGCTGCCAGTGTGTTGTGAAGGTTTCGGTTTGTTTGACATGGGTTCAAAAGGTGGTGGCAAGGATTGAAGTGTGTTACCTGTTTGTGCTGAGATGTGTTGCCAGTGGGACGGGGAATGCTCATGTAACGAGAGCCGAAGTGAGCTGCTAGTGTGTTATGAAGGTTTCGGTTGGTTTGACATGGTTTAATAGGTGGTGGCAGGGGATGTGCCGGGTGCACCATTTTGTTGAAGAATTGTCCCTCTCTTATCACGATGAGGTTTGAGAGAGGCACCTTGATTTTTTCATACAGATAATGAACGGGTGCTGTCAGTGTACAACCCGCTGCAATGCGAACGGCCGTATTCTGCGTTCTTCGTAGGAAATTGGTGTGTGTTGGAGCAAGGCAATAAAACCAGGCGGTGTTTGCGTAGGAAATGAGGGGTTTGAAGAATTGTTTGTATTGTGGTGTAATTGATTTCTTGTAGTGACCGTAGGTAGTGCTTGCGAGTTCCAGGGACACGATCATTTTAGGTCGACCTCAGTGCTGATATTGTTTTTGTTAGGTTTGAATGTTATCCCCGTGTCATAAGCTGCTCCAAGGATAGTTGTAGTGGGACTGGGATGTGGGAGTCTGTTGGACGTGACATAAGGGTGGATGCGGTGTTCATAGTTATCTTGTGTGTTAATAATGTGAGGAATGACTTGCTTGTGGATAGTTATCTGGTGCTAATATTGTAAAGGATACCTTGCTTGCGGACAGTTATCTGGTGTTAATGATGTGAGGGATGGCTTGCTTGCGGAGAAATTCATCCTGTTGTCGAGCAGCTGGACTTCAAGTAAGTTCATGTACTGCTGTAGGTGTGCAGCTGCTGTCTCATGTTTGTGTTGCTGTGTGATTATTGTGAGGTAATTTGCCTTGTAGTCGGGGCGTTAGAATCTTGCTACCATATCCACCGCCTGTCGTTGAATGCGACTAAAAGGGCGCCCCGTAGCCGGGAGTAGAATCGTGCTACTGTAACCTCTGCGTGTCGGAAAAGGCGACTAAAAAGGACTGGTCGAAGGGCTAGGAATCCCTTCCTCTGCGAGACCCTTCCTCAAAGACGGCAACACGAGCGGGGGGAGGAGAGGCTCACGCCTCTCCGAACCCTATTGTTAAGGTTGCTGAATGTGCGGGGCTGTAGTACAAACGAGGTAAAGAGGAGAGAGATTGGTGAGATGTTTGTGAGGAGGAAATTTGATGTGTTGGCGCTGAGTGAGACGGAATTGAAACGTAAGGGCCAATGTGACTTTGGTGTGGTAAGTGGAAAAAAGTCTTGTGTGGAGGAAGGTTAGTCACGAGAAGATGTGGTCTCAATATTGAGTGATCTGTTAGTTTGTGGCGCTACCGAATGGAAGGATGTGTCCTCAAGATTGATGTGGGTGGAAGTCATGTTAGGCGTAGAAAGATGGGCTTTTGCGAGTGCTTACGGACCTGGTAGCGAGAGAAGTGAAGAGGAGAGGGAGCAATTCTGGACTGACCTGAGTGAGTGTGATGAAAATATTGGAGGTCATTTCAATGTTGTTGTACTGGGTGACCTTGATGCGAGAGTTGGAGATAGAGTGGTGAAGAATGTGATGGGAGGGTATGGCGTTCCCCGTAGAAATGACAGTATAGAAAACCTGATAGGTCTGTGTATGGAGCAGGAGTTGGTGTTCTGGAACAGTTTGTTCAATAAGCGAGATATCCACGAGTACAAACGGGTAAGGATGGCTCGTGGTGCAGTGGTGGAGAGAGCACTGATGGATTTTGTGCTGATATCGAGGAGAGTGATGGGGAGGCTGTTGGATGTGCGGGTGTTGAGAATGTAGGGTGGAGGAGTGTCTGACCATCTGCTGGTGGAAGGTAGATTGAGAGTGGAGCAGAAGTGGAAGGGCAACAAACGAGTGGGAGGAGGAAGAGAGGTAGTGAAAGTGAGTGGACTGGATGTGAGAAGTTGAGCCGAGGAGTTCCAGCAGGCGCTGAGGGAAGAATATGACAACGTGAGAGGACAGGTGCTGAGAGATGTGGAGAAAGAATGGGAGACGTTAATGGATGCGTAACTGAGATGTGCGAAGAAGGTGTGTGGTTCGCACCGTGTGGGCGGGTGCAGAAGGAAAGGTTGCGAGTGGTGGAACGAGGAGGTCAAACTGGCGGTGGCACGGAAAAGAGAAGCGTTTGAAGAGTGGTTGCAGGTGACCTCGGTGGTGGCTTATGAAAGCTACAAAGAGAGGAGAAACGAGGTGGAGCGGGTGGTGAGGAGAGCCAAAAGGGACGCGGATGCCAAGTGGGGCAGACGGTTGTGCCAGAATTTTGAGGAGAACAAATAGATGTTTTGGAAAGAGGTGAAGAGGGTAAGAAAGGGAGAGACGGGAAGGAGGAAGTGGTGAAAGATGAAAACGGCCAGTTGTTTTTGAAAAATGATGATGTACGGAAGAGGTGGGCCGAGTATTTTGATGAGGTATTGAATGTCGAGGATGACAGAGAAGCTGACATTGTTGCTGTGGGTGGTGGTGCTCGGATGCCAGTTTTGGAAGAAAGACTTGTGACGGGCGTTACCAGGCAAGAGGTGCAGGTGGCGGTGATGAAAGCAGGGAGAGCCCCTGGTTTGGATGGCGTTGAACGAGTGCCTGAAGAAGGGTGCAATAACGATTGTCGAATTGTTGGTGCGGTTACTGAACTTGTGTTTTGTGGCAGGCGTGGTACCGATTGAGTGGCGCAGTGCCTGCATTGTTCCGCTACATAAGGGCAAAGGAGATGAAAATGAATGCTGCAACTTGAGAGGTATCAGTCTTATGTTTAGCTGGTTAGTTGTACGGGAGAGTGCGATCAAAAGGATCAGAGACTGTACGGACTGCATAAATGGAGAGGAGCAGTGTGGCTATAGGAGTGGTAGAGGGTGTGCCGATCAGATTTTTGCAGTGAGACAGGTCTGTGAGCAGTACTTTGCCAAAGGAAAGGATGTATTCTGGGCCTACATGAATCTGGAGAAGGCATACGACAGGATTGACAGGGAAGCGCTGTGGAGGGTGTTGCGTTTGTATGGAGTGGGCGGACGGACATCTGTTGAAAGCGGTGCAGAGTTTCTATGCTGGCAGCTGAGCGTGTGTCAGAGTGGGGAGCGAGGTGCGTGATGTTTCCCTGGCTGTTCAACCTCTACATGGATGAAGTGGTCAGGGAGGTGAACGCGAGCGTGCCGGGTCGTGGCTTGGAACTGTTGGAAGCGAATTTGCGGAGTTGGCAGTTGAGCCAGTTGCTATTTGCTGACGATACGGCCCTGGTTGCGGATTCGGAGGAGAAGCTATGTAGGCTAGTGTCTGAGTTTGGTA
>SDVV010008326.1:0-17260 GCA_016164225.1 Gammarus roeselii | reverse complement strand
ATATGACAGTTATATATGACCTTTCACATATAAATAATTTCACTCACTGATCATCTATTGCAGAGAGAAAAGCACCAAAAAGTTTCTATCAATGTGCCCATTCGTCAATGAAAAATTTTGTCTTCGAAACGTCATTCACAAAATAAATGCAACTGATCACATCTGCTGAACGTGCGTGTCTGTAAACATGAGAGAGGCTCGACGAAAACAGCTCAACTGGAAGCAGCTCGACTGGAAACAGCTCAACAGGAAACAGCTCGACCCTCATACGACATATTTTCATTGTCCGAGTCATGAAAATTTTCTATATTAATTTTGTCGACTTTGATTGATTTGATAAAATTTCGTAGAAGGAATGACTCAGAAATGAGAGTTTTTTGTTCCATAAGTTGAAAATTTGTCAAAAAAGGGAAAAATTAATAAATGATGCCATCGAGGTGTAAAATGCCTTCACATTTATTTAGTTAAAATTTTATAGATGTTGAGTTTTGACAAATTCCAGAATAGTTTTGACCACTTCCAGAAGAGTAAAAACATCTTTCTAACCCCACTAAGCCAAGTCAAGGCTTTTCTTTCCTCAACAGAAGCAGAGATCTCAAACACAATATAACTTTCGCCGAATGCTTCTTTTGTCATGTCCAGCAGCCAGATTTGGTTTTCATTGTCTTTGCCCCATGCCTCGATGCTGGTGAGGCGTGGGAGGATTGAGAAAAAACATTATTTGCTGAAATTTGGTTTAGGGAAGAAAAGGAGTTCGTTTTTTTCTTAAACTAAAGAAATACAACAATGGACCAACGTGAAGGTTGGTGATACTGAATCACACTTTGCAACACATGCCTCGATCTGTTATTTCTACTGTGAGGAACACCGATGCTTTTCTTCTTGGCTTCTTTACAGCTCCAGTAAGTAGTGACAGACATAACAACACACACAAAATATTGTGTGTTGTCGTGTTCGTTTCTGTGTTTTACATGTAGCTTTCCAGTTCTCCTCTGTTAACCCATATTGCATCAGTTTTAGCTTGTTTGGGTTCGTACGGAGACGGTATGTAAAATTCAGAATGGCATTTAAATATGACATGACATCATTTGCCTTTAAAAATATTTAATGTTGTTCAAATGATGTATTATTGAAACCACACGATCCTTTCAAAATGTAGCGTATCTACAATTTAATAATCATGTCAAGGTAACAATATACTATCCCTTTGAGGCTGATGAGTACAGGGTATTGAAACCTAGTTCGATGAAATACTCCATTGCTACACACTGGCATAACAAGAGTATTGCTTCAATGCAGATTGCGCTTTACTCTGTACCTGGGCACAAGATTCATTAAATCATTTACCGTTATTATAAATGCTTGAATAAATAGCATTGCGTCATTCTTCGATCCACTGGTTTTAAGGACGAACGTACACTTCTCATCAATCCGTTTCCGTCATCACAGATATATATCACCAACACAAAATTCAAATGGTACTTCACAGCCTATCAATTTCATTTATTATTATTATTAAACAATGTATAGATAATCATATGAAACGTTCGAAAGGTAGAACATTCCCAAGATGGAACATTCGCTATAGCTTCATCTCATATTAACACTGCTCGCTTTTTGGATGGCTATTCAAGCACCGGGTTGCTGGCGGCGCAAGACCAACCTTGTTCTATTTATTCGATACAGAACATCAGAGCGTTCATACGCTAAATCCCTTGACAAGCTCCCCTCCAGCGTTGTTGTTTGAGGAGTCTTTCTTTGCTTTGATCACTTTTTTTTAAACCACCTGCGTTGTAAAGATTTTATCATGCATGTTGCGTTTCTTGAATCATTTATGTGATTTTTTCATCATTTTTCATTCATCAATTTATTCGTCTTCATAAGTAAATATATGGAAGGAACATCGTTATTCTGTGTCGATGACTTACAGTCGGCCTATTAAACTAACTCGAGTTTATATTAAACGCTAAAATTGAACTTACATTTGCACCTTTACCTTGTATAGAACTTCACTCATTGACACTCACTCAAACGAAAGGCAGCTGGCCATTCTCTCGGAACGCGTTCGTCGGTAAACATCAGACTACATATTTTTGGTCTCGACTCAGAGACGAGAAAATATTAACCCAACGTGAAGATATCACTTGGGAAGCTGTGCTTTTTCGTTTCAAAGGTCGACTATATGACCAAGAGATAATAACATTACAAGATGACGATCTCGACGTTTGAACTGAATTCAATGTATTTGTTCGTAAACACTAGGGAAATTGATGCCAAGAGCTTCTGCACGTCCATGAAGAATAACAACATGTTTTCAATTCCCACACCACTGAACATCGTTCTACCTTCAAACAGTAAAAGCGCAGTTCCCAGTCACAATCTAAGAGAATTTTTATGCAGATGATTTTTTGTTGGTTCTATGTTCCTTTGCAAAACAAAAATTTAAAATTTTCTGAAATATTTTTCGAAGTACTAATATTATATACACGTTTGAAGAAAAAAAACGAATCAACTAGCGAAAAAAAATCCTCTGGACGCGGATAATTTTTTTCTTCTATATGGCGTCAGGACCTAAACATGTACAATCTCATGGTAACCGACGAGCACGTTCCGCCAATATGGTCGTCTGCCATTCTTTTGAATGACTGTTAGTAAGTAAAATGTAACAAGTCCCCGAAGATTAATTTTTCCGTTTGGTATATACTCCAGTGAACCCAATCGGCCGAATGAATTTCCTGGAAACAGAATTTGCCGACGTTACTGGCAAAGTTTAACCGATGAAAACAAACAAAAAACTGAATGAAAGATAATGAAATGTTTTAAAGATTATTGGAAAAACGTACACGCAATATAGAAATCTTGGCAAGACGCGTGGTCCCAAATAAAATGTGTTAATGAACTATAAACGCCGGAGGGGAGCTAGACAATGGCTTTGACGAGCATTCCACGAATGCAACAAGGTCGTGATTTTTTGCATCTAATAAATGAAACAAGCTTTGAATTGGTCCGCCAGTTGTTCAGCGCTGGAATATCCAGCAATAAACGTGCAGTGTAAATATGGGCACAAAGTTATCGTTTATGTGTAATCTTGGGTATGAAGAATTTTTCAAACGTTTCATATGACTTCCTATGAACTGTATGATGATGATGATGAAATTGATGAGCTTGAATTCACATGTTGCTGTTATGTCGATGATTATATCGGTGGTAGAGCGGCTTCCCGATTTGATCTGTGATTAGGGAAACAAGTCGATGGAACATGTAGGTTCCTCCAAACAACCAGTGGATGGGAGAATAACCAAATACTATTCATTAAGGCATATACTCTAACTAAACATCATTTTCTGACCATTGCAATGCACAATCTGCAGTAAAGCAATACTCTCGTAATACCAGTGTGGCTTTATTGTGTACCTCGTCGATACAGATACAGACACTAGGCCGCGTCCCCCAGAAAGGGGGGTGGCCGACGGCAAGGCTCACCTCACACCCTCACACGCTCACACTCACACAACTTAGCCCTCGTCGAACTAGGTTTTGATCCGTGACAATATTGTTCAACGTATAAACGTTAATTTATGGAGGGAACGTAACACAACAATTATCGATCATATCAGCTATCAAAAGACTCAGAGACAAAGGATTTTATGTCAATTATAAATAGCGTTCGGATTTGTAGTTACAGTCGTTTAAGCCCGAACTCTTTAGGTGAGTCGCCATCTATATATAGAGCTGCAAGTTTGCACAGCTACACCCGAAACCGCTACTGTTATGACAGCTGAAGTAGGTTTAGGTGTTATAGAGCATCCCCCGCTAAGTGACCTGATATATGTTAGACGATGAAAACTAAGAAGCTAAAAATTAATCACAAAAATGTACACGACAGCACAAAATATGGAGTGTGTATTGTTTTGATAATCACTAATGTTGGTGTTGCATTGCTCAAGGCAAATTCGATTCTTTCTTCTGTCGAATAAACGAATTCAATTATACTTATAATGTTAAATTGTGTTCAGTCCTCCCTTCGTAATTGTATGAGTCTTCTTCCCGAATCTTCGTCTGGTCCACGCCGTCTTGCAAGGCTGCTACACAGACCAACCTACTAAGAGCATCTCGAGCCACACCTGCTCTTTATTGAAGGCTGCTCAACCGCTCACGGTTCTTGAGACGAGACAATTATACAAGATTCACTCACCCCGACGGGGCCGAAGAACATTTAATTCAATTGCCAGGCTGTTCTATGAAGGGATATGAGTGTTCTGTGTCATTATCTCCATACTTGAACAATTTGTTAATCAAATTATTCCACATTCATTCCACTCTCGAACTTATTTTTCATTGTATATTAGGAATGCGGACATCTGCAGAACCCACACCTAATAAAAAAATGCTGGCAGTGGAAGATGAAGACTATGAAGCAATGTTTTTTTTTTTTGGGGGGGGGGGCAACTGTTGACTTAATATTAAATCTGTTGTTTACTCCTGAATTTGAGGGCTGACATTTCTCTTTCAGTGAACCCTAATCAACATGCAACAATCGTACAACCGCTTATCAAGTATTGTAGATCATCTTTGGTTTTATGCCCACACATGCGCATTGCTCAATTTTACAGAATAAATCTGTCATATACACTATTAAGTAAATTTTACTCTAGGCTGTTATCATTGACAGGAAGCGAGGGAATCCAGTATTAATTGATTTAGTTTGGTTATTTATTTAGGTTAAGACCAACAGGTTACAAAGCGTCCCTCTAGGCTGCCGATAAGTAGGCAAAGTCAGTTGAGATAACCATCCACCGCGATGTCCGACAGAAGACAGAAGGGCAATTAAAAAAGAGGCAATAAAAAGTGGAGCTCTTCTTCGTAGACAAGTGCTACAACACTTACCAATGGTGTACCTATGAACAGCAAACATTGTCTTATGTCATCATTCAATAACAAGAAAACAAACGACGGAAAAGTTTGGTGTAGCTGATTCTCTGGACCCGATGCAAACTATGTTACTAGTGCGTGAAAGAGCAGAAACTATTCATCGTCCAGGCCATGAAGACAGGGTTGGCGATGGGATGTTTTGTTTCTCAGCACCGCATTTTCTGATGTTGTGTTATATATTTTTAGCCTGTACTTTTTATTATAATTCGCAATGTCAAACCCCTTCTCGCTGCAAGCATATAAGCAACAAAAAGTTATCTGCCTTGCTTCGCGCACTTCTCGCAAGTAATGAAGCAATGCGGTCAACGATGCTGCGAAGGAGATCCGTGGACAACACCTAACAATGAAGCATTGAAGCACTCTCTTACATTGTGACTGGAACCTGCGCTCATTTTGTGGGAAGATAAGACGAAATTTGGTCCTGCGGGGGTTAAAAATATGTAGTTATTTCTCTGGAAGGTGCATAAGCTCCCATGATAAATTAGAAAAATTATTCACGAATCTATAAATTGAATACAGTTTTCACGTCGGTGGAATACTCTTTGAGGTTTCTTCCTGCTTGCCAAACATTCGACATTTGACAATTGGAATGAAAATTCCCGACTTTCTGAGTAATTTCTTCTCCGTATTGGGTTGATATTTTTAGAATCAATCGATGCGCACGAAAAAAAATCCAATGGACGAGGAGATTGAAAAATTTCACATCAAGACGTCAAGACCTGGTATGTACGATCTGATGTTTGCAGACGAGCACGTTCAGAGTTAATGGTCAGCTACATTTCGTTTGAATGAGTGTTAAAGAGTGAAGATATATAAATGATGAAGGCCAGTATTGAATTTATACGTATTTATACGTTTGATGTATACTTGAGTGAATTCAATCGGTCGACTGCAAGTCGTCGGAGCCGAGGTAAGAAATTTCTGCCAAGGATTTACTAATGAAATCGAATCAATCACGAAATGAAAAATAAATTAACAATGATCCGAAAACTGACATGTAGACAAATCGTTGCAACACATGCGGTTTTCAAGAAATGTTTTGTTCAACGCTGAGAACGGTTTTCTCACAGAAAAATGCCCGGGGGGGAGCTCGTCAAAGGATTTAGAGAGCACTCTAAGAATGCAGGAACGCTGTGATGTTTTGTATCGAACAAAAGGAACACGCTTTGAATTGCGCCGCCAACAGCTCACCGCTTGAATATCACACAATAAAAACGCAGCGTAAATAAATATTAGTACGAAGGCACAATGAATGTTTCTTCGTGGGTAAAAACAATTTTTCACAATTTCCAAATGACTTTATATGTGCTGAATAACGATAGTAATATATGGAACTGCCAGGCATTGAAGTAATTTGTTGTTGTTTTGTTGGTGATGTTATTTGTGAATAATACCACTCGTCTATTATAGCAGTAATAACGAAACTGGTGGATGAACAGTGTAGGAACATCATTAAGCTATTGGATGACGCAATGCTATTAATGCGAACATTAATTTAAAAAAATACTGAACATTGTGCATATGTACAAAGTCAATGCACAACCTGTATTGATGAAAAACTATCTTAATGTCAGTGTCTCGTGATGGAGTATTTAGGTTTCAGTCCCCGTGATCATCTGCCTCAGTGGAATAGCATATTGTTACCGTGACAATATTGTTTCAATGTATTGACGTTTTATTTGAAGGGAGCGTATCCCATCAATCAACGATCACATGAACTACATTCAAAATTCTCAAAGGTGAATGATGTTATTTCATATTTGAATGCCGTTCGAAATTGCAGTTGCCGTCTTCCTACGAACCCAAACCCGCATGAGTTATATAATATATGTTAGCCGAAGAGAACTAGGAAGCTAAATATAAAAAGCCTAAATGAACGCTCACAATATGGAGTGCGTATTCTTTTGATAATCATTAATGTTGGTCTTGCATTGTTCGATGCAAATTCGATGCTTGTTCCGGCGAGTAGACAGATTTGATGATGCATATAATGTTCATTTATGTTCAGTTGTATGTATGCGAGTTCTTCCATAAACAGAATCTGGTTCACGCCGTCTTGCAATGCTGCTACACAGACCATCCTAATTTGAGCAGATCGAGCCACACTTGCTCTTATAAAAGACTGCTCAAACGCTCACGGTTTTTGAGACGCTGCAATGAAGCGAGATTCACCCGCCCCGACGAGGACGAGGAACATCTAATATCATTGCAAGGGTGTTTAAGAAAAGATATGACCTATTTTTTCTAATTTTCTCCATATTTGTACAGTATATTATGGGGTTATACAGATTTAATCCACTCTCCGAGTCCTTTTCGCTGCAAATAAGGGGCCAGAATCTTCATACCCTGCAAATTGTAACATAAATTGATGGCAGTGGAAGTTCAGGACTGGGAAGAAATGGATTTTCCACGAAATTGCACCTTCCAAATTGTCAGAACTATAAATTGATAAATTTTCTTATTGGCGACCATAATTGTCGAATTATGTTTCAACCATTTTGTTTCATTTCGATTTGCTAGGCCGGAATTCCTCATTCATTTTTCCTTACTCTGCACGCTGCACACGAACACGTGTATTTCACAGGCACGAGATCATTGCAGGTTTCTTGCGTTCATATACGAATTGCTCCTATTTACAAAATAAAGCTGTCACATATGTAATCAACTACATTATACATAAGGATGTATTCATTATCAAGATGCTTTTTAGGAGATATGTTGGATTGCTAAAATGCACAGGTTGTCTTTAGCTTATCTATAAGTCGTCTTACAATAGTGAAGAAAGGAGTCTCCCGGTGCGGGGGACACCGTCTGCTAGATGTTCAATTTTACGAAAAAACAGAAGGACACGCGAGTCGCTCAAAATAAGTATTCACTAATGCTCAAAATAAGTCAAAGTATATATGAGACAGGTTAAAAACACTGCTCCTCCTCACAGTGGAAGGAATCAGATATACAGATACAAATACGGACACAAGGCCGCATCCTCCAGAATGGGGGGTGACTGACGGCAAGGCGCACCTCACACCCTCATACGCTCACACTCACACAACTTAGCCCTTTTGTGCTAAAGGGTCCTACCGGTACCCCCTCAATATACACTCTGGGTCATGAGTGCAGTCCGAAGATCCGTCGTCAGCAGCAGGGCCCGACAGTTTTCACTGGTTTTTCCCCGGCCGCGTCATAATGGCAGGACCCCCCACCCACGACCATCCCAACAGAGCACATCAGAGCAACGTCAAAATCAACTATTCACAACCATTCTAGACTCACGCCTGTTCATTGCACGCTCTCTCGCCACCTCCACATTCATGTCCCTCCTTCCCAACGCCTGCTTCACAACATCCATCCACCCAAACCTCGGTCTACCTCTAGGCCTGCGACCACTCGCCTCCGCATTCATCACCCTTTTCACCAATCTCTCTTCATCCGTCCTCTCCATGTGCCCGAACCATCTCAGCACAATCGAATCCACTCTGTCCTCCAACTTCTTCACTATCCCTGTTCTGATTCGAACCACGTCGTTGGTGATCCGGTCTCTCAGCGTTACTCCAGCCAGGCTCCACAAACTTTTCATCTCGAAAACATTCAACCTACTTCTCTCCTCTGCTCTCACCCCTCAAGCCTCAGCTATGAAGAGCACAGTTGGGAGAACAACACCCTCATACAGCCCTCTCTTTGCTTCCATCCCCAACATCCTTCAGCTCATTACACTCTTTAGTGCACCCAACACTTCACATCTCTCCTTCACTTGCACCTTCACTTCAGGTTCCCCTAGTTATAACACTGAACTTCCTCCAAGAGCTCTCCAGTTAGGGTGACTAATTTTGCTCGCATCGACCGTCTTCAAGCATTTCATTACTTTACTCATACCCACGTTCACTCGAAGCTTCCTTCTCTCCCACGCTCTAACAAACTCAGACACTAGCCTACAGAAATTCTCCTCTGAATCCGCAACCATGGTCGCATCATCAGCAAATAGCAACTGGCTCAATTGCCAACTTCGCACATTAGCTTGCAACAGTTCCAAGCCACGACTCAGCCCACTCGCGTTCACCTCCCTGACCACTCCATCCTTATAGAGGTTGAACAGCCGAGGAACATCACGCAGCCTTGTCTCAGTTCCACTTTCACTGTGAACCAATCTCTCACCTCGTTTCCTACTCTGACACATGCTCATCCCTAACGTTGCTGCAGATATAATACATTCAATCCACGCAACACATGTTGTAAAAGAACCACAAAGACACGGCAGAGATTGGACCACTCGGATTGGTGTGGAGTGGGTCTATGTCTTATAATTCACATAAAAAGGATTAGGGGGGGGGGGGAGGCCGGAAAAAAAGACTTGTGACTTGCCAATGCAACGAATGATTCGATGCAGTGCTGCAAATTGCAAAATGGGATCATCAAGCATCATACATGTTTACTACTGTAATTCATTGAGGCGACAACGAAAAGAAAAAAACGCCAAAGACAACATGATACAATATTTACCAAAGTTGTACCAAAGTATTCTAATAATAAGAAAAGATCACAACAAAAAACTCGTTCATTGTATATACTCAGTTTCAAAGAAGACTATGTTATTGGGCGGGGTAGTGCGCAAACCATACAATACCCGAGCTATGGGCGACTGGGAACGGGATATGATGTTATGTTGCTCAGGTCAGCATTTCCGTATGTTATGTTAGTTAGATTGTTCTTTTATACGTGACCTTACGTTTGAGAAAATCATGCCGTTTCTTTTCCATACAAAAACTCAACGAATAATCTTCTGCCAAACTCCGCTCATGCCTCACAAGTGTCGAGGCATCGTGGCAATAACAATGAGAGCCAAATCTGGCAGCTGGACCTGTCAAATGAGGCATTAGGGCACTCTTATATTGAGGCTGGGAATTGTGCTTCTGTAGTGGGGAGGAAAGCCTCGACTTGGAGTGCTGGGGTCAGAAATAAGTTTTCAATATTATGGAAGTTGCCAAAACGTGTGAAAATAATTACACAATTTTACCGTGAAAGATTATATACATTTTTCAGATGAGTGGCTTCTTCTTTTAGTATCTTTCTTCCCTGTTTGCCAAATATTCAACCGTTGGATCAAAAGATTACTATTTCTCAGTAATTCCACTTGCAAAAAATCTTCAAATCAAGCAATGTTCACAAAATTGATTTTAAAAAAATCACTGAACTCGGACATGAAGAACTTGTCATCTGTGAGTTGAGCCTTTCATATGTACAATCTCATGATTACAGACACGCACGTTCGGCGAATATGGTCCGCTAAATTCTTTTGTTATGACGTTTCAGGGATAAAATTATCCATTGATGTGTGGGCAAGTCGATAGGATTTTTTTCAAGCATATCACTAGCAAAAGCTCGCCAGGGAGTGAAGTTATTGAAATGTTGATGGTCCTCAAGGAAGTTGAACGTTTACGTTTGACATATATATAATTAAATCCAATTGGTTCCCTGAGTGTCGTGGAAACATAATTAGGCTGCTCTTCGGGGTCAAAACAGATAAGACATGTTGATTATCAACGTAAGATTATTTGCGTACAGGATTGTCGACGAGGTTTCAATAAATCAAACAATGGCTCTTAAATTTCAATATAAATGCATTTATCGACGCAGTGTGAGTAGATACATTGTGTATGCTACGTGTTATAAATCCTACATGTCAGTTCAGAAAGGTGCACGGCAAACCACGAACAATTTTAAGTGAAGATAAATGCTTTTCATCAAAAAAGTTCCAAAGGTAGCGTTCTAACAACACTGAAAGAAAAAACGTCAGAGTCTTGATATCTTTCCTTAAGTGTGAATCCGATTTCAGGAATGTAAAACTCTTTCCTAGTTGGTGAGAAAGTTTGCTGACATCATAGTTGGCTATAATCATTATTTGTGAGCAGCTCTAATTTAACTACACCCAAAGTGTGGTCCGTGCACGTTGCTGTAAAATTTCAATTTGTTCAAGTTCATTTAAAAGGCGATATTGGTTGGATATGAAGAATGAAGAGAATAGAGTTTTATTGCAAAATTGTATTGCTAACCCTTCACAAGAAACCGATATTATAACGATCTGTCTGTTCAAACATACCCATTCCAGTGTTATTTCAGTAATACGTGGTGATGCTGCTCAATAACATTTACATCACCCTAAATTTGCATTATCGATTACATCACCCTGAAATTACCACAACAACTGCTACAAAATCGGCAGGAAGCGGTGAATAAATTAATTTCCGACAGATAATGCCACATAGGAGGCTCCGTGGGCCTCCTCTTGATCCCACTCTCAATCTCCAGCCAATGCGGTACCATTCAATAGAGGGACTCTCCAAAAGCGACACACATTCTACTCCCATGGAGGCGTCTGTCCTGCAATAATGGGGTCCGTCTAGAAGTCTATATTGTGAAACAGCTATTAATCAATGAACCAATGCCCGATTGAAGTGAACTATAAATGTTATCGTATCTATGATACAGGATATATTGTTATTATCCAGTGTTTGATCATTGGGGAATGAAAGATTGTGGGTGAACATAAGTCCTCGGTCATTCTCGAAAACGGGAAAACTTCCTCTCCACCGAAACAATCAGCCACATCTTCTCAAATCACGTTGTTGAAAATCTGAAGAAAATTTGAATTTCGAAAGTGCAGCTTCGAAACAAAGAAAGAATCAAAGCAACTCGCTGGGATAGATGTTAAGCAAGAACCTACCCTTCCTACCAGACAAGTTCCTAGATAACATGAGTTCAGCCAGTGTACTACTCATAAATTTGATCGAAATCAAATGAAAATAAAGTCCTACAAAGTTCCAAAGTGATAAGTGCTGTGTGAAACTCATAATAATGTCGTTTGTCATTTTGTTCCAGGGTTTCCTATTCTAACATTGATCCCCAAAACATAGGCAAAGGAAAGTGGTTTGTGCTTTGTCCTCCTCCGAATCATCAAAAATCAAAGTTCTGTTGCGTCGCAAACCACCATAAATACGGAGATTATTTGATGAAGCTGTCCAACGCCTGACCAAAGACGAAGTCGAGGAGGCAGTGGCGGTATTTCACTGCAGTTCAACACATTGTGCAAAACAGTGGGAGCTCATTTGGAAGCCGAGTTGATGTGCCGAGCAGTTTGCACGGGCTTCTAATATATTCCAGGCATAAAAAGTTATGGATGTAATTATTTGTATGGTTTTAACTTATACAATCTTTGGGTCACACATGGTGAACACTCGGATGTATAATTGGACGGAGACAAGGAAGGTTTCAGTTTAGTATACGGTGCCTAAATCTTGCTTCAATTTAATTTAACACGTGCAAGGTGTGAGCGTAAGTTTGCAAAAAAAAGTCAGCTTACCGTTGCAGTTTATAAATGCAAGTACATTAGTTTCCAAATATCACTGATGGAGTGTCGCCTATGAACACAATTTTCGTGAAGTAACTGAATTCATTTCAGAAATCAAAACCATTGAATTTTTGAGCTATGAAGATAGGAAGGATCTACGATAATAGAGATATTATGTATTATATAGTATTATTCCGTACGTCACAGCGTCAGGACTGGGGATAATAATTAATACGAAGTCTAGACACAACAAAAATTGAACGAGGGACAGCGCGTGCGTCCAGTGTCCGTGTGTGTATGGAAGCTACATCTCTTTGTAAATATGGTGCATCTGGATTGATCATGATGAGAGACTAATCAATTTAAATTATTTTGATGATCATAACGTCAACTCAAATGCAAAATTTATGTTTAGATATCCTATGTATACCTGGGATAATAAATTTTTCTAGCCTCATAGTTGCAGGCAGCTGCCTCTTCAAACCATTCGTTCATTTATCTAATCGAGCTGAGTCTGTTACGACGCTGTTCTCTGATCACCTTTTCGCTCGGAGACGGTTATAGCTCCCGCCCCATTTCCGGCCTTTGCAGAATTTTACCTTGGCATTAACGCTTGTGTTTTCAAGCAATTATTTGTTTGAATGCAAGAAGTACAAGTTATCTTACTGCACTGGCTTAGGAGAGCCTGCACGGTGGCTAGGTATACTGAAGATCCCCAACCTTAAGGGTTTCAGTTAAAACGACATTAAATAAGAAAAATATTTAATGGTAACGACCATATTTTATTATACTAGGCATGATTCAACGATCATTTTAAACGCGGAACCTTCTAAGATGTTCAAATCTACTAAAATGCAACGAGTTCAATTTCAAGCTGATGTGATGAATACAATCTTTGAAAAAGGAAAACCCGCTCGGCCTATTGCTCTGTATTGGTGACATACAGATACAGATACGGACACTAGGGAGTTCATACCCCAGAAAGGTGGATGGCCGACGGCAAGGCCCACCTCACACCCTAATACGCTCACACCCACACAACTTAGCCCTTTTGCGATAAAGGGTCCGGCCGTTGTCAACAGCAGGGCCCGACAGTTTTCATTGGTTTACCCCCGCTGCATCTTAAAGACAGAGCCTCCCCCCATCCACTACCATACCGACGACAACGGGGTGGCAAGGGCTGGAAAACACATCAGAACCGCGTCAAAATCAACCATTCACAACTATTCTTTCTCAGCGTTCTCTCGGCGTTACTAGAGGCATGTTCTTTAAGCGTTCCATCTCGAACCCATTCAACCTTCTTCTCTCCTCTGCTCTCACCCCCCAAGCCTCAGCTCCGTAGAGCACATTTGGGACAACAACACCCTCATACAGCTCTCTATTTGCTTCCATCCCCATCGTCCTACAGCTCATTACACTCTTTAGTGAACCCAACACTTTACACCCCTCCTTCACTCGCGCCTTCACTTCAATTTCCACTATTTCAGTCATCTCTACATGGAAGCTCAGATACTTAAAACACTGAACTTCATCTAAGAGCTCTCGATTTAGGGGGACACTAATTTTGCTCGCATCGACAGTCCTCGAGCATCTCATTACTTTACTTCTATCCACGTTCACTCGTAGCCTCCTCCTCTCACACACTCTACCAAACTCAGACACTGGCCTGCATAGCTTCTCCTCTGAATCCACAACCAGGGCCGTATCATCCGGAAATAGCAACTGGCTCAACTGCCAGAACAAACATTAATATGGAGGTCAATTTTTTTGACAATTGAGAAGCCGCTCACCAGATTTGGCCGGCCTAAACTTGATGATGATATTCATATAGGCCTATTTTCCCTGCATGATCGCTTCACTCGCTAGGTGCGATGATCGGATTTGTGTATAGTCTGTGCATGACATCATTTTGGGAGAACATAGTATGAACAATGCTTACAGCGTTCATGTCGGGTCAAACGATTGATCTTTTCCTGTTTCATAACATGCATAGCGATGCACCTTTCATTCAAAACTGTTTATCATACCACAAGAAATGCTCTAATACGGGCTCATGGATATTTTTTAATGCATGATGACTCTTAAAGTATATTTACAGGGTATTTTATTCCATCCCGAGCAAATTGGTTTAATTTCATAACATGAATTATATTTATTCGTTGAAATAATGTTGAGAAACGATTTGATTTCAACAAGAATAAAACGAATTGTCATGTTCATTTGGCAAAAATTGATGTCGTGACTGATTGTAGGGCATTAATGATGACGACGTCAGCCCAACGGGGCACCGTCTTAATCGCTATTAATTGTCAACGCTCGGCAGCGACTATCGAATTAGGTATGCAGTAGAGCCTTCAATGCAAATTGATTTAAAAAAATCGTGGTAAACATAATACATTTACATAATTCAATTCTGTCCAATGACACTACCGATGAATTGATGGGAAATAACACTCACGCTTACACGGATTTCAGATATGAATCTTCAATGTATAATTTATATGTCATGTGGGCAGACATTTTCAGATCGAAAAATGGTGTAAAATGTGATAATAAAAAACGAGGAGTAAGCGATGCGTCCCTGGAAAGAGCTGGTCACGACGACCATCCACTGGACAGAGCTGGTCACGACGAGCATCAACTGGACAGAGCTGATCACGACGACCATCCACTGGACAGAGCTGGTCACGACGACCATCCACTGGACAGAGCTGGTCACGACAACCATCCACTGGACAGAGCTGGTCACGACGACCATCACCTGGACAGAGCTGGTCACGACGACCATCCACTTGACAGAGCTAGTCACGACGACCATCCACTGGACAGAGCTGGTCACGACGACCATTCACTGGACAGAGCTGGTCATGACGACCATCCACTGGACAGAGCTGGTCACGACGACCATCCACCGCAAGGTCCTGACAAACACTGGCAAGCCATTGGCAGCCGTTGCCAACCAAGTTGAATCCCTCCAGGGTCTAGGCATCTTGGTACAACACTCAGCAAAGATTTACTTCGATACAACACAAATTCATCAATGGATTTTTTATGTTATAATAACATGAGAACATCACAATGGAAAAATTCGCTCGTAGTAAATATTCTAATCCCGGGAAAAATAAGTGATTGGTTAGTTTCCAGCGGAAAACATTCATTCTCCAGCCAAAGTGAGACGTGACAGAGAATAGAATACTGTATTGTTCAGCAGCGCTTCCTGCATGCTATGTAATATTTTTCCACTGTAGGTGCCCAATAATTGAAAAAAACGACCCCTGTTCAAACAAGAAATAAACAAAGCATCTTCTGTTTCAATCCGCACACTCCTCACAAGTAACGAGGCCATGCTGGCATAGGTGACAAGAAGAACTGGCGAATGGCCTTGACAACAAAAGAATAAAAGCACTCAGAGATATTGTGGTTGGGAACGGCGCTTATGTTGTGGTAATATAAGCCTGGACATGGCATTGCAGGGGTTAAAAAATTAATTTTTCTGTTCAGGAGGTTATATAAACTAATGTCGACAATCGCAACACTTTTGTATGAGTAATAAACCAAATGAAGTTTTCGCGTCGGTGGGATCATCATTAGTTTTGTCTGTGTGAGTTTGACTAATAATCGACATTAGAAACAAATAACGATTTATGTGCTGCTCCTTCTGCGTGATATTTTCGGACAAGTTCAAGTCAGTCTATGTCCGTGGACCTTCATCTTTTGGATAACGTCACACAAGAATTTTCTCAGTGTGTGACGTCATTTAAAATATTGAGGTTCACGGGGAAGTTTCACTTAAACGTTTGATATTTACTCCAGTAAAGATAATAGGCTGTCTGTACGTCTTGGAAACAGATTTAATTGACGTTACTCATGAAAATTTAGCAATAATAAAATATTTAATGAACAAATCATAAAACGATTAGGAACTAACCTGCAATATAAAAGTCTTGTCTACAATTATTGTGGTTCTACTGAAAAAATCGTAAAAAATAATTAACATGCAATATAAAAATATTGTCAACAATTTTGGTTATTAAACACAAAGGCAGCGTTGAGGTGGGCTTAGAATAACGCCGGATGGAAGCTCGTCAAAGATTTTAGTGAACATTCAACGTTTGCAACAACGCTGTGAAGTTTTGAAGCGAATAAATGGAACAAGCTTCGAATTGAACCGCCAGCAGCTCAGCACTTGGATATCCAACAATTGAAGAGCAGTGCAAATATGTGAACGACATTTTCTTGATGGTTTCATCATTGGGATGAAGGTTTTTTCCAAACAATTGATATGAATTCGTTTGTTCAGCATAATTACTATACTGCATTGATAGAATATGCTGAGAAATAAAATTCTGATATTGTGTCGCTGATATTGTTAGTGGTTAACTGTCTCGTTCATTAGGTCAGTGAAAAACGGAAATGGTCGATGAAAACTGAAGTTTCATTCTTCAAACCCTTGGATATAAGAAGATTATTAAGTACAATTAATTCGAGCATCTAGACAACCGATAGATGAGTTAATAAACACTGTGTCCATGCACAGAACTAAAGCACTCTCTGCATTGCAGTAATCCACTCGCTCGGACAGCAGGTCGTGGTGGAGGGTTTGAACAATCTAGGACGACATCTCCCGTCGCATCCGCCTCCAGGTGATGGTGGTATATTGTACCTGTGAATAACAGTTTCATTTTGAGTGGAGTGTATCGTATCGATTTTGGTTCATATGAACTGCATTAAAAACACTCGGGGTCAAATGATTAAATTTGTAATTTGTTAACCCCTTTTTGTTTTGTGGGTACTGTCTTCGTACGAGCACGAACACTATAACTGTAATATAATATGTCTAAGAAGAGGAGGGCTTGGGAGGAGTCCTACAGTAATAAAACAAAGGAATGAACACGACCGCTCATGATATGCAGTGTAGACCTCATAATCTTTAATGTTGGTATCCTGTGTACGAGGCCTATTCGATGCTACGCCACGGCACTGAAA
>SDVV010008325.1:0-17260 GCA_016164225.1 Gammarus roeselii | reverse complement strand
TATAAGCATATCACATAGATATACGATTTTGTCATAATACATATGTAAAGAAACGTGGATTGAAGATGATTAAAGATAGTGATAGGGAAGGAGAGGTCAAGGCGAATTTAGCCACTCATTAAACGCTGTTACGTGATAATTTGAACCTATTTAACCACAAATTAAAATGGTCCGGGCTTCCCACACAACACTGCACCGGGGTTACTCAATCGCCCAGAAAACCTTACCAATTATATCGATATAAAGGGGTGCAGAACACGCATGTGTTCCAACACCTCTCTACCCACGAGTCGTCCCACTCGATTTCCACGACAGCGCAGGTCATAACTTGGAGGCGCAAGATATTTATGAATTTCTTTAAACACCGTGATGATAGAGATGCCTTGACTTCTGAGCACAACCTAATTCAACCCATTTACGACAGAATCGTTAACGCCCAGTACAATAGCACAATTTGGTCTGGCTCCCAACACAAGCGGCCCCTCACCTATGGCTCCCAACACAAGCAGCTCCTCACCCATGGCTCCCAACACAAGCGGCCCCTCACCCATGGCTCCCAACACAAGCAGCTCCTCACCCATGGCTCCCAACACAAGCAGCCTCTCACCCATGGCTCCCAACACAAGCGGCCTCTCACCCATGGCTCCCAACACAAGCGGCCCCTCACCCATAATAACAATACTAAAAGACGAGCCTCTCAACGACGGTGTCCCTCGATTGACGACTGATGACAAGAACCCTACATTCGCATGTTTATACTGGAGACACACGACCTGGTTGGTCGCTTAACTGAGGTTGGCTCAACCCCACTGAGCCACCGCTGGTTGGCCAAGGCCCATGTTGGGCCGGTAGAGAGCCAGGATGCGGCTGCGCCATCACTGCCTCGACCGCGGACGCATGACTCAATCGTGGCTCGCCACTACGGTCGATAATTTTCGAGCCACATGTTGTTGGCTCCTCCCAAATCCCACCTAAGCACCAGATGCAGGCGGCGTGGGAACGATAGAGCAGGCGAACCGTGAGCGGTCCAAATGTCAAGATAGTAAGGGTCAGGAATTGAAGGAGCAAATTCACACGTGGTTTGACATTTTCTTTATGGAGAAGGGGACATTATTGTAACGTAATATAGTTTCTGTTGCTGGTACTTGTTGTTATGAAGGTCTTGTGCGTTAGTTGAGTGTCTGGCTCTGACGTTAGCACGGATAGTGACGTCAGACGTGCTAGGTCAATGAGCGCGAGACGTCCAGGGTGTTTGCGTCTCATCATTGGTCACAACACCATGTTTGAGTCGTATCATTAGGACGGCACAACACTGAAAGGATAACAAGTAGAGTAAAACAGAGCCAGACAGGGCGGCGATTGGTCGAGATGGCCGGGCCTCAGGCCTTAGGAGAGGGCCCAAGGGTCACAAGGAGGAGGTAGGTTGCTCATTCTTGACTTTTTTTTTAACGTGTGACGGGCAATTTAGTATTTGCCTTTTTTCTACTTCTTAAGGTAAGAAAAATAAACGCTTTCGATGATAAAAGTCATCCTCCTCTCCAAAAGATGAAGTTACCATCGATCAATAGAGATTCGATATTGTAATATGATAAATATATGTTTCAGTACGTGTGATACATATAAGATATTACTTCGATCATCATATTGTTGAATTCTTTTATACGAACAATTATATTGTAAAAAGAGAAGAACAGTTCCGCATACGTGGTAATATACACGATATATCACCTCAATGGGTCGTGTAAGTGCGGTAGTTTCATTACGTGGGGATTTGTCCTATAACGAGAAAATATTTAGGATTATTTATTACTATTATGTACTGAATGAGAAACCGAAAAAATCATATCTAAAATAAAAGTTCTTCGTGGATTTCAAATCTGCATGAAACATCCAAACGATATTTTGTTGAAGTATCGGCATCGGCCAGTTCCGTTCAGTTATCCGTGAGAGTTGTAAAAACTAAAACCCTCTAGTAGATCTATGCGTTCGATTTCCTTAAACCTAAAGCAAAACTCCTAGAGTTCTGTAACCTATTCCAATGAGATTCGCAACTCAACATCCACTGAATCTCCATGGCCTCATAAAGTAGGAGTGTCTTGGGACTAAAGCAGTGGCAAGGCTCCCGCCAGAAGTGCTGGGCTCAATGTGGCCAGCGGCAAATTTATTTGAGGGGAAGTGGTCCTCCGGTCGATGTGGCGAGTGGCATCCGCTGAATGTGGTCGGCAATATTTGGCAAAATTTTGCTTTAATGTCGAAGTAGCCATTTGCACAATTAGATTGTGTATTTGTCCATTTTTTTGTTCATTCATGTTCAATATTGTATTGATATGCGATTTTTCGAGTAACTAAAGGCAGAACAAGACTCAGAGCTACACCACCCAAGCTCCGGCCAAAACTTTATAGAAGGCCAGTCTGTTATGATCACATAAGTAAATAAACCTGACGAGTGCCAGATCGCAGTTAGCTGCTGAACGAGAGGGTCGTACAACCTTGCATGCTCTATGTGCTTGCAGTTTTTTTGCGAAGCCTTGACCCTAGCACTCCTATGGGTGTATTATGGCTCGCAAACATCACCGCCAAATAGTTAAACAAAAATTCAAGCAGCCTCGTGGTAATACGTGCATGGGCAGCCTGGTGTACTGCTTTATTAATACGGGTCCTTTTATGTATCAGGCACTCTGTAAGAAGCTTCTTGGTGAATGTTATGCGGCTGTTGGAAGTCTATCTTCCGTATCAAGGGCAGTGTGTAATGATGTATCAACGGGAGTAGATGTCTGCGACCGTCGTTCGCATGCTAAATGATTTAGATGTCTGCTACCGTCGTTCGCATGCTAAATGATGTAGATGTCTGCGACCGTCGTTCGCATGCTGGATGATGTAGATGTCTGTGACCGTTGTTCGCATGCTATAATGATGTAGATGTCTGCGACCGTCGTTGGCATGCTAGATGATGTAGATGTCTGCTACCGTCATTCGCATGCAAGATGATAAAGATGTCTGCGACCGTCGTTCGTATGCTAAATGATGTAGATGTATTGAACCGTCGTTCGCATGCTAGATGATGTAGATGTCTGCGACCGTCGTTCGCATGCTGGATGATGCAGATGTCTGTGAATGTCGTTCGCATGCTGGATGTTGTAGATGTCTGCGACCGGCGTTCGCTTGCTATATGTTGTAGATGTCTGCGACCGTCGTTGGCATGCTAGATGATGTAGATGTCTGCGACCGTCGTTCGCATGCTAGATGATGTAGATGTCTGCAACCGTCGTTAGCATGCTATATGTTGTAGATGTCTGCGACCGTCGTTCGCATGATAGATGTTTGACAAACAACCAGCATTTATTTTTGCTGCGGCAAATGCCGATTTGAGCTTAAAATCGAAAAACTTTCAAAAGGTCCACTTCAAAAAGTCCCCTCTATCAAGTTTCATAGGATAGGACGCTACTAGAAGCGGGCACGCGAGATTCGACGGGAATAATTGGCCATGCCAGAATCACCCATTCACGTTCGTTTAGATCAGTAGATTCACCATCACGAGGACAGCTCCAGCAGCGCAATCAATATACAACAAAGTTTTCTCAGATATATGCTCATAAATTTTAACAAGTATAACCGCTCTAACAATAACGGCGCATCAATAAGGATAGGAGGAGTGCATGACAATATGGATCAACTATTGCCGGAGTACTCAACTTCTGAATAGTAGATCTGCAGGTAAATAAGGTTAATAGTATGAGAGAACACTACCCGCTCATAGGGACGTCTGCGGGGTGCTGGATCCGCTCCAGTGGAAGTTGCGTCGTCTGATGGGAGCTCCAAAGAAAGGGTCATTTGCTGAATGTTAAGGCTCGCAGGTTTAAGAGTCACGTGATTCCGACGACGGTCAGCAGGTCGTTGGCGGATATTAGAATACTGTAAGGCCTCCGAGGAGCTTACTAAAATTGCTGCTATCCGGTCCAGACCACGATAGACTGCAAGGATGCTACGATCCATGGCTGACCTTCGGTTTTGTGTCCGAAAACGAAACAGAAGTGACCTGATGGTGCAGCCGGCATGGGCTTTGCATAATAACTTTGAGTTTGCATAAGGCGTAAATTTACTTATGGCATGGTCATGTGGCTCTAGGTATAAACCAACGTCATTGGTGAGGCTCAGCGGTTCATATCAAATAGTTATTTGAAATATCATTGAACCTAAGTATTTAAAGTTCTCATACTGAATATTTTTCGATGACTCCAGTGAATTATCAACAGGCGCGTTGCTTCTTATGGAAAAAAATGTATCCAAAAGGTGGCTATTGCTTAAAAGTATTACGGCCTTTCGATTTTATAAACACAATTCAGGTATTCTTTCGGTTATAACGAGTTATTTTCTTGTTTAAGATGTCGAAACGTTTTCGGTGGGCTTCCTATCCCTACAGAAATTTTTCAACAATTGTTAGGCAATATATTTTTTCAACATATCGGACATTTGACATCATCACTTTACTTTTTTTTATTGTTGGAAGCTGAATTAGGAACGCATTATATTTTTTTCCGTACAAAATCAATTTGTGACGATTTCATTTCAAGTGGAATTTTGGCTAAACATCTCTTGCTTTATCGTATCTGCGTAGCTTATTAAATCAAATTAAAACTCAGTTTAATTTGTAGAACTTACTGCAGTGTTATTCATTGTTCTCGGAGGTCCACTAATATAATTAAAATCTCAGGGTTTCTGTTTCCCATGGAAATTGATAAGCCACATTCCATGAATAATTCCAGCTCCGACAGGAGGTATTTAAAGGGGACTTCATTAATGAGATCGACTCGCGGTGTCGCTGACTCCTGTAAGACAGCTGCCATCGACAGTACCGTATTGTGATGGAGGCGAGACAATCAAATGAAAAAGGTCCAGCTGCACAAATGCGAGGGATGTTCGAGTGAGTTGTGCCCGACCAGGAGAGGGCCAGTGGATCATTATGACGATCAAGAACGTTTTCTTTTTTTCAGGGGAATCGTCAACTCGCTACCAGTGGATCATTATGACGATCAAGATCGTTTTCGTGCAGGGAAATCGTCAACTCGCAACCAGTGGATCATTATGACGATCAAGATCGTTTTCGTGCAGGGGAATCGTCAACTCGCTACCAATGGATCATTGTGACGATCAAGATCGTTTTCGTGCAGGGAAATCGTCAACTCGCTACCAGTGGATCATTGTGACGATCACGATCGTTTTCGTGCAGGGGAATCGTCAACTCGCTACCAGGGGATTGTTGTGACGATCAAGATCGTTTTCGTGCAGGGAAATCGTCAACTCGCTACCAGTGGATCATTGTGACGTTCAAGAACGTTTTCGTGCAGGGGAATCATCCACTCCCTACTTAAAAAAGTATCAATTATTACCTCAAAAGTTTTTTTTATGGATGACGTAGATGATTCTGGGGACATCACCTGCTAAATAAGTCGGGGCTGCAGCTACGTCATTAAGCATTTGATGCCTATCAATCTGACAGCGAGAACCATTATTGTGACTGCAGCAATAATAGTCATCGACATGAATAAAAATATTCCACATGGGCAGTTTGAATTCTGAAAACTATTTTATTTGTGCCAAGTTTCAACGGCCAAATCGAAAATCAATTGGAGTATCCAATACCGTGGGATATAAAATGATCACTTTATTGCCAGCATCTGCGCCTGTATTTGCATATCTGTTGCCCGCTGCCAGCTTCCCGCGGATGTTGAGAGATATTTGTCCATATATCAGTGTAGAGGTTATTTATTATGAGCTAAATAGTGATCTCCTCAATCGTTTAAGTATCCGGGGTCTGAGGCGCCGTTGAAGGAACACAGATTCCACTCGTTAGAAAGTAACTGAACGGATGAGAATGTGACATAGAAATAAGACATAGAAATAGACGAAATTTTAACATCGATCACCACTTAATCGGGAACTAATCAAGACCGACGACGGTGAAGGAAATATACGAAAAAAATCCGTTTCAATTCGATCAGACAGTTTGAAGTGATACTTACCTCACCAGCCTCACATTCAACCAAGCATTTGATAAAGTGAATTCAATCTGTCGCGCTATCACTCGCTATGACCGCAGGGCACAATGGCCTAGTATGATACGTGGATAAAATTGTCGGTAAGCACATCCAGTAAAAGGATCATTTTTTTATGTATTAAAAAATAGTCTAGTGCTCCGTCAATAAAGGAATTATTGAGAAATCTGAACAAAGTTCAACTTTTCCTGCATATATTTCTTGAGTTTCCACAGACTTCACCACCAAATCGATTCCGATGTAGTCAACATAGCCACAGTGCAGAACAACAGACAGGTATCAACAGTGAAGCGTGTCTCTGGCAGTAACAGCGAGGACGTCGAACTGAAAGTCAAGATGGTGGGAATGAAATAAAAGTAGTTCTCTGTTCTGCTAACGGTTGGAATCGTGGAAGCCGTAATTGACATGAAAATAAAAGAAGGAGTTACGGATGTTTATATGCGACCTTTCTAGCCAATGCTGGATGTCAGTGACATGCTGACACTCGACCACGCAAGGGCGTAGCGCATATTGTTATTCGTGATAGAGAGCTGTTAGAGAGTTCTTATTCACGCAAAGGCGTAGCGCATATTGTTATTCGTGATAGAGAGCTGTTAGAGAGTTCTTATTCACGCAAGGGTGTAGCGCATATTGTTATTCGTGATAGAGAGCTGTTAGAGAGTTCTTATTCATGCAAGGGCGCAGCGCATGTTGTTATTCGTGATAGAGAGCTGTTAGAGAGTTCTTATTCACGCAAGGGCGTAGTGCATATTGTTATTCGTGATAGAGAGCTGTTAGAGAGTTCTTATTCACGCAAGGGCGTAGCGCATATTATTATTCGTGATAGACAGTTGTTGGAGAGTTCTTATTAATTCATTATTCGTTCAGCTAACAGTTGAAGACGGGGACATCATTCACCGTCCTTAGCCAGAAGTCAATTATGGAGTAAAGGTATCTACTACGACCTTTGTAGCCATTACTGAATGCGACCGTGACGTATTCATCTCTCACGCTCTAGTGGAGGCTTCCGTCAAACCCCGCAAGACAGTTTGGCCCATCCATTTGTTACGAATATCAAGGCATTAGGAAAGCGTGGGAAGAATTATTGTGGCAGCTTACGGAGGTTTCGAATTGTGAGGAAGTGGCTGTGGCCGACTAGTCGCCCATTGATCAGCAGACAATGCTGTGTTATTAAGGTTTCACGTGCGTACTTTTGGATTTACTTTACAACAATATGCATTTGGTTACATTTTATTGGTCTAAAATACTCTTGACAGCGCTGCAATTATAAACACTACAACAATTGTAATGAATCAATTTCATGATGATGGAGTTCGCCGCAAGGATGACTGGTCATTGGAAACGTGCAGCATATCTTGACAATGCTGCCCTAAGGACTCTTGATCAATAAATCATTTCAAATTGTCCCATTTGTTAGCCCCTAACGTTCAACATTTCTGACAGGATACTCGATGGGGCGAAGCCTCGAGAAAGTAACCGATTGATCACAGCGACTCGACATGATGGACTTGGAGATGGGCCAGATAGGCGATGAGGGTCGACACAATTGGTAATGCATTTGGGCCCCAACAGGAATGTTTGTTGAGTAGGAAACTTCTGCCGCTTATCGATATCTGTATCATCTATATATGACGTTCGTTGTGATCCATTAAACTTCTGCCGCTTATCGATACCTGTATCATCTATATATGACGTTCTATGTGATCCATTAAACTTCTGCCGCTTATCGATATCTGTATCATCTATATATGACGTTCTATGTGATCCATTAAACTTCTGCCGCTTATCGATACCTGTATCATCTATATATGACGTTCTATGTGATCCATTAAACTTCTGCCGCTTATCGATATCTGTATCATCTATATATGACGTTCTATGTGATCCATTAAACTTCTGCCGCTTATCGATACCTGTATCATCTATATATGACGTTCTATGTGATCCATTAAACTGAAGATTGGTTTCCGTTTGCGGATTAGTTTTCTTTGTTTGAAAGTAAATTAAAATTTATTCCACTTATGGGATAAACACGTCACATGAACATATATCTATACGCCACCTAAGCTTTGTCTACACGATGAATGCAGTTCCCCTTACAGAGAGTACGACAGTAGAAAATGTGTACCTTCAGTACCAGAGTTTGAGCCAGTTCCGACCTCTTCATCCAGAAATGCAACATGTTAATGGTACATTGCTGAATTAATATATTTTAACTGGTTCAAGCTCGAGAACCGAAGGTACACGTGTAGTAAAGTTTCCTACCTCGGCTAAGAGACGTTAGAACTCTTCTGGATTAGATCTAATTTCAAATGACACGTTCTATCTAGTAAAGTAAGCTGGCCTGGGACGGCTGCACAGTCCAGTGTAGGAATACTTCAAGATTGCAGTACTATTGAAAACTTGAGTAATGTTATTTGTTCAGAGTTTCAAGTTGTATTCTCAAGCAAAATGTTGGGCTTCAACAATGGCTGTTTCCATGAAGTGATGCATTCTTGATAGCAACAATGCAAGTATAACGCATGAACGATGCAATGAGTGATGCATTAGTGATACATGAGTGATGTATGAGTGATGTGTGATACATGAGTGATGCATGAGTGATGTGTGATCCATGAGTGATGCATGAGGGATGAATGAGTGATTCATGAGTGATGCATGAGTGATGTGTGATGCATGAGTGATGCATGAGTGATGCATGAGTGATGTGTGATGCATGAGTGATGCATGAGTGAAGCATAAGTGATGCATGAGTGATGCATGAGTGATGTGTGATGCATGAGTGATACATGAGTGAAGCATGAGTGATGAATGAGTGATGTGTGATGCATGAGTGATGCATGAGAGATGCATGCTGCATGAGTGATGCATTCTTGATAGCAACAATGCAGGTATAACGCATGAACGATGAAATGAAACAAAAGAAAGAGCAACAACAAACAAGTAAACCTGTTCAGCCTCACCACTACCACGCTGGGAAGGGAGAGCTGCTAGTAGGCACAAAGGGAAATGTAAGGCAATAATAACAGGAACATCGCAAATTCAACATGAAATATCCTAATGAATTATCTCTAATGAGGTTCAAACTCTGAATTAGCAAGCGTCGTATTGGTGAATTCAAATGATTTATCCGTATGACTATTACAGGCATTTTGATAACAAATTTACTTGCTAGAGGGTGAATCGTATATTATATAGGCTCATCTACGTAGGATAATCACATATTCAATCTATGTTAGGAAACAATACTTAAGTTTATATTATCACCGAAGGGGAATAACCGTTTCGCAACGATTAGGAGTTCAACCCGTCACGGCGGTCCAAGGCGGAGTTGGATATCACCAGGCCATGAAGTAGGCTGGTACAAACAAATAATCGACCCAGTAGTGTTCTAATTAATGTTAAATTCTAAATTAAGGAATTTATCTCTGCAAATATAACGTTTTGAATGGCATTTTATGGAGAATATAATTTATTAACAGACACGGCACTCTGGACATCCGTGCAATTCGACATCCAATAAAAAAAAATAATAATTCAGATTGTTTTTTCATAATCAATAAGACACAATAATAAGACTTACAGGTGAGAGGCACCAGAAAAGATCATCGAACACATACCTATTCAACTATTGGTAAGATCGTCATCACAACACAACCCGATTCAAACAGAAGATTTTCAAACATCATGCTGTATTTACATGGACATCCATTGTTATCTAACAGAACAACAATAAAAATATCAATTTGATTGATTTGAGCCTCAATTCCATCGGAGCCTCAACGTGAGTCATAATAGCCCCCCCCCCGTAGGGCTCGACGATCATGGATGCCAGTAGTCTCGCACGCCTCGGCACGCGAGAAAAACAACGTCGTAAAAGTTAGAACATTTTGAAAATTTCAGTCGTGTCAGACGCACGCTGGTGAGCACAAGAAAAATGTTTAGACAAAATGGATCTCCGCCTTCAATCATTTAGAACTTCAAGAGTAATATGTATGCACGCCGTTGCACACAGATAGTATCGTCAAAATTGGTGCAAGGCTTACGACTACACGGACAAAGTCAGCTCCTACAGCAACGCAGCACAATGATTGCAGCTACGCGGTCTAGTTTATTTATAGTACAATTTATTTATTCAGGTAAGATAAAGACTCAGACGGAACGAATTCCCGCCTCCAACCCCTCAGAACCTCATTAGTAATATGTACTCAAGCCAGTGCGCGCAGATAGTATCGTCGAAATTGGTACAAGGTCTACGGCTTCACGGATCAGATCAACCTCAACCGCAACGCACCTCAAGGTTTATAGTTACGCGGTAATGGTCAACAACAGAAATTGCATATGGTTCGCGCACGCGCGAGCGAGCTTGGGCTGAAAAAAACACTTATTCGTAAAATTACAAACAGGAACTCTCGCACAAGTACACTAGCATTACTTTGTTAAATTGTGGATCGTTACGAGGAAAGATAGGGCAGGTTCATCATGGGCTGAAAAACTGCTCAGACAATTGACATCATACTTATTGTTTAGGAGGCAGAGGTCCCTCGGGTCCCATAGGAGCCCGATAGGTACCGGAGGGTAACCCAAGTCCCCAGAGTTCGACGAGTTCCCCGGGTCCTTCGAGTCCCTTCGTCTCAGCTCATCTGGGTTTGTCTCGACTCATTTCGGCCAGTCTCGACTCGTCGCGCCTAACTCGACTTGTCTCGACATGTTTCGACTGATCTCGACGCACCTCGACCAGCCTCGACGTGGCTCTCCCCCTCTGCTCTAGTAATCATGTGGACTGAATCAACAAAAAAATTCACTCAAGCATTTTAGAGTGGGAGTGGGGTGGCAGATGTACCTCGGGTCCCAAAAGAGCCCAACGAATCGCATAGGGTTACCCATGTCCTTCGGGTCCCCGGAGCTCACTTGGTCTCTGGAGTCCCCTCGTCTCAGCTCGTCTCGGTTTGTCTCGGATCATTTCGGCCAGTCTCGGCTCGTCGCACCCATCTCGACTTGCCTCAACATGTTTCGACCGATTTCGACGCACCTCGACCAGCCTTGATGCGGCTCTCCCCCTCTACGTCAGCAATGCTGTGGACTGTAATAACTAATTTCTCTACTCAAGCACTCCACATTTCTACATTCCTCTGTGTATGGGTTTTACAGCGTTGGGAGCAGAGGTTCCAGGACTCAGAAGGGCCTCAAGAGGGTCCCACAGTTTCTCAAGAGGGTTCCAAAAGGTCTCAAGGGTGTCCCAAAGGGCCCCAGAAGGGTCCAAGTGGGTCCCCCCAAATCCTCCTGGTCTTCCAAGACGCCCGGGTTTCCGAAACCCCGAATCCCCCGAGTCCCGCGGGTCCCACGAATACCCCCTTCCCTGGGTCACCTTGTCTCAGACAACTTCTATATATATATATATATATAATAATAGAAAATGCAAAATTTATCACCGTATAAATAGGGTAGATAAAATTATTATCGCCTAAGAAAGAAAAAATAATAAAATACTATAATAAAGTGTTAATGATATTTAAAATGAAAAATCATCCATCCACCCCTTCAAAAATCTTAAGTATATTACTCGACAATATCTCTCTGTGTCTCCGCACTGCGCTTTGACCAAACAACAAGACCTGACATATGGCTTGCCTCTAAAACTACGCGCTGGATCACCTGATGTTCAGTTCTGGACAAAACTCACAATCAGTGTAGTTGGAGTGAGCACAGACACATCTACTAGAACTTCGGGTATCAGTATTTTAAAGCATTATATATATGTATATATATATATATATATATAGGCAAACATCTAGGCTAGACTGACGGCTGACGGATATGTTAATGCCATGTTAAGCATACCGCGTCCGGATGTAAATTTTGCAACTGGTGCTTAAAAAGTACAGCCTGCCCACCTCTGGCAATTTACCATCAACTTTTAGCACATCAACGACAGAGATCATCTGCATCGCTATCAATAGCAAAGTGTATATATTGAAACAGCATTTATCAGCGAATTAATGCTAGATTATAGACAATTTTACGTGCTATCGTATCTCAGATGCTATACATTTTGCTATCATCCGCTATTTTATGATCATACATAAAATGTTGTGCAATATTCCATGCCTTGAATATAATCAAATTATATTGTCTCTCAGTAAAGCTCTCGGGCGAAGAAAACACTTGCACTATTCTCGAATACGGAACGACTTATGCTCCTACTGTGTTGAAACGAAAACATCAGAGGAATAGAGAAGAGCAAATATAAGCTACATTTTTGAAATCGCGTGGTAGAGAATATCAAGAAAAGTTGAATTTTAACAGTGATGCCACAAGGACGCAAGACTTTTAAAGCAAAGACAGAATAAAATTACCTCGTTAGTATTGAGATACAAGAAAATCCTACCCTTTCCTTTCGACAAATTGCTAGGACGATTAACTTCAGCAAGTTTACAATATATAAAATACTTCGTGCGTTATTGGGAATGAAGTAGTTCAAGTTCCACATGCAAGGGCCAAGGGCTTAATGAAACTCATAAAAATCATAATTTGTGTATTTTTTTATGACTATCATATCCTAACATTGATTCACAATGAATATTTTTGTGCGACGATTAGTGGTTTATGCTTGGACCCCATTCTAACAATCTAAATGAATGGTTTTGGAGCGATGCTAACCCTCATCAATACGAAGTTAGTGTAGTGAAGTTGCCCAACGCCTAAACAAAGGAGGAGTCATGGGCGAGTTTCCACCGAAGCACAAGCCGTGTGCCATCAATTGAGGAACTCAGTTAGGACCCGAGCTGTGCCGAACAGTTTTTTCATAATAAAACACAGAATTTCATCATCATTTTGTATTTACCTGGTATGAAAAGTGATCAATGTAAATTTTATATGATTTTTACCTATTTTTCAAAACATACACTCTTGAAACAGACACCTTGAATATGCAGCACTAACCACTTATATGTAAAAACTGAGTATCTCATTGATAAATACTTGCCATAGAAAATTACGACTTGCGTGGAATAGCGACGGGCGCATTATTGAACGATTATCTCATCATAGCACAGAGCTTTGATCACATCGTACGTTGGTAATCTTCCGCTATTTGTGAACTGTTCTATGTCCAGACCTATAGAACGTAGGCGTTCAAAATGTTCTTTGTATTCAACGGGATTGATCGCATTCAATCAATACCAGATGCTGCCATAACTTTAACTTCTTCACGTTTTCAAACAATTATCTATATAGAGGCAACGAAGGGAAATTAAAATCTTTCATATATCCACTCATCTTACAATGATTGAACCAATCTTACGACTTGATAAAACAATGGCCGCGGATGTTCGCTGTATGTAGGCAGTGAGTGACAATGCAGAATTCCATGAAGGGTCATATTATTGGTGTCATGCTATGACCGCCTGTAAAGAATAATGAAATATACGTTCTGGAGATTCAACATTGCCCGAAGAAGCAACAGGAAATAGAGAAATTGGCAATCTCACTGAAAACAACATATAATCACGTCGCAGAGAAAAGCAATATTGTGTGACTTCTGCTGAAGGTAGACTCGGTGTGCATATTCAGCTCATTAGAAAGTGCCTTCCCCTTATTTATATACCCACTTTATTTTATTTTGGCGATATCTAGAAGACGAGGTTTTGCATTACAAACTGAATCAAAGACTCAGACAATCCTAGGACGCAGATAATCAAAGGACTCAGACAATCAAAGGACTCAGACAATTAAAGGACTCAGACAATCTAAGGACTCAAACAATCAAAGGACTCAGGCAATCAAAGGACTCAGACAATCCAAGGACTTAAAAAATCCAAGAACTCAAACAATCAAAAGACTCAGACAATCCAAGGACTCAAACAATCAAAGGACTCAGAAAATCAAAGGACTCAAACAATCAAAGGACTCAAACAATCAAAGGACTCAGACAATCCAAGGACTCAAACAATCAAAGGACTCAAACAATTGAAGGACTCAGATAATCCAGGGACTCAAAAAATCAAAGTACTCAAACAAATAAAGGACTCAGACAATCCAAGGACTCAAACAATCAAAGGACTCAGGCAATCCAAGGACTCAAACAATCAAAGGACTGAAATAATCAAAGGACTCAGACAATGCAAGGACTCAAACAATCAAAGGACTCAGACAATAAAAGGACTCAGACAATCCAAGGACTTAAACAATCAAAGGACTCAAACAATTGAAGGACTCAGATAATCCAGGGACTCAAAAAATCAAAGTACTCAAACAAATAAAGGACTCAGACAATCCAAGGACTCAAACAATCAAAGGACTCAGGCAATCCAAGGACTCAAACAATCAAAGGACTGAAATAATCAAAGGGCTCAGACAATGCAAGGACTCAAACAATCAAAGGACTCAGACAATAAAAGGACTCAGACAATCCAAGGACTTAAACAATCAAAGGACTCAAACAATCAATGTACTCAGACAATCCAAAGACTCAAACCATCAAAGGACTCAGACAATCCAAGGACTCAGACAATCCAAGGACTCAGAAAATCCATGGACTCAAACAATCAAAGGACTCAGACAATCCAAGGACTCAGACAATCCAAGGACTCAAACAATCAAAGGACTCAGACAATCCATGGACTCAGACAATCCAAGGACTCAAACAATCAAAAGACGCAGACAATCCAAGGACTCAGACGATCCAAGGACTCAAACAATCAAAGGACTCAGACAATCCAAGGACTCAGACAGGGTATACGAAAGAAAACAAACACTAATAGCGAACATCATCCACAAACTACTTGACGACCTATTTACTTGAGGGCATTCACTTGTCGGTTACGGCAGGAAATCGTCAGCGGAGAAGACTGCAACGGAGAGGATACAGGAACAGATTGGTAGAGTGGGAATAATAATAACAATCCAGTCCATGCATGGTAAAGGAACATTGATGCCATGTCTAGTCAAATTTGGATCTGACGTCAATGGAAACCGTGCCTAGCGTGACGTCGATGCGAACCGTGCCTAGCGTGACGTCGATGGAAACCGTGCCTAGCGTGACGTCGATGGAAACCGTGCCTTTCGTGACGATGATGGAAACCGTACCTAGCGTGACGTCGATGGAAACCGTGCCTAGCGTGACGTCGATGGAAACCGTGCCTTTCGTGACGATGATGGAAACCGTGCCTAGCGTGCCGTCGATGGAAACAGTGCCTAGCGTGACGTCGATGGAAACCGTGCCCTTCGTGACGTCGATGGAAACCGTGCCCTTCGTGACGACGATGGAAACCGTGTCTTGCGTGACGTTTATGGAAACCGCGTCCCTCGTGACGTTGATGGAAACTGTGCCCTGCGTGATGAAAGTAAACATGTCAGTTTTGAGTGGTAAACATTTACCCCTCGCCTAGAACTTTATATAAACAATCGCTGCTCTGCTTGCCGGTAAAAGAGTGAATGAAATTTTATACTTCTTCAGAACACATTTTGCTGCATGGTGAAGCCCGACATTGTATTTCTTATCAGGCTACTAATTGTTGAACCGCATTTAGCAGCACAATTTATGGGGCGAGGCTGAAACTGCCGAACATTATTGCTAGGGCCTTTGTACAGGAGCAGTTACAGTGGTTGGTGATGTGCTTGTAATTTTTTTATTAAATGTGTTCAACAGGGATCAGTGCGTCAAAAATAAAGGGGAAAATTGCGTCTGATTATGGTACAGCTGTTTGAAGACACTTGAGTTTAAATTGACAAGAGTAAATGAACGAGCGCTCCCGAAATACTATAGAATATTCCTGCAGATGAAGCATGGAATTTATGTGCAGCAATGCAGAAGAGACGTGATAAATGAAAGAAAGAATGCGATTGTGAAAACCAGAACTTGTGGGATATGAGAAACGTTTGTTACATAAAATGATTAAGTAGAATACAAATTCTTCATTCACGAGATTCCGCGTGGTATTCTGGTGTTATACACAGCGTTTCTTAAGGCTAGGATACACATTAAATCAAGGCTACAATGAACTCAAATAAGGAATTCTCGTTTCACATTGAGTTTGCCAGTTTTATGGAACGAGTGAATCCACTCAAATTCCGCCCGCATCTCAAAAATTCTGAGACAATATTTTGGGACTTGTCTGTTATCTTGAGAATTGTGTTATTTTTCCCTGCGTTACAACATTACAAAAAGGAATTCAAGTGACGAACACTAAATGGAATCTAAAATCACATGCAATGAGGACAACAATTTAATCCAAGCTTACCTACAAGTACGCCCACACACAGTACCGCGAGAGATCCATGAATAAAACCACTATACAAGGTATGGTTTCATTCTGGCTCTGGGTGAAACAGGGCCTGCAATTCCGCACCAGTGAAAACAGACAAAGAATGTCAATACTCCACCAGCATTTGCAAGTCGTATTTATGATGATTAACAATAATGTCATACAGAAACAAATGCCAGTACACAATTACGGGGGTGGCTCCTACCAATGGGAGCGCATTTACTCCAGATAATGCAACACGATTGGTTGACATAAGTGTTAGTCTACTCACACAGTTTCACTCGTGTTTACACGACCGAAAATAGTTGAGTACGAATGAAACGAACGAGATGAACTGATGTCGCAGCATCAAATGCTAACTCCAGTTGCTGTATTCGACCACAACTGCAGTGAGGAAAATCGGTAATAGTGTTTTTAGTGCAAATGTTGCCATTGAGGGCCAAAATATGACTAGTAGAAAGACACTCTAGTTTGCAATCCGTCGCAAAAGTATTTTTTTCATTTTGCTTAGTGCACCTTAGGAGGCAGGCAGTTTGAAATATAAAAAAGAATGTGTTGTTTTCGTTCTTATAATTAAATATTGGAAAATCCGTTACACCAGTGGGAAAAATAGGGCTACGCGCGACGTCACGTGATATGATTTGTTTGATTTCTTAGAAGATACCCTAACAAGTACCCAGATTCAAACGAGTTCAAATACTGTCTGGCTTTGCGGATTCCCTTGTGTCACTACAGCTGATAGATGCCTTGAAACGGCACCCGACCATGTGACGCATCGGGAGAGGTTCGAAGATGTTGATGGTTCTGGTTTGGATCCTCTCGTTACACGATAGTCCGGAACACCCTCCCTACCGAGTTCAACAGCTACTTACATACTTTTCCGCCTACGGAGGTCTTGTAGTTTTAAAGTTGGTGGCAAAGTCATTCACACACACATACACT
>SDVV010008324.1:0-17260 GCA_016164225.1 Gammarus roeselii | reverse complement strand
TATATGTGGGTGTGTGAGGAAAAGATTGACCTGAAAAACCTACGGTCCATTGAGAACCTTTGGGTATATAACAAGTGGGATTGTCAGGGCAAAAAAAATGTTGATCTATAATGACGGATAAATCCGTACCACCACACACATTGTGTGAGTATATTTTTCAGCGAATGCATATTTACGATAAAATGATTTGAATGAGTCTATGTGAGTCCCATAAACAATATTACCTCTATGTATAGAACACAAAGATGTATTACGAACAATAAACACCTCGTAGGCAGTGCAGATCAGGAGTGTCTCCGTCGTCAACGCCTCGATGCTCCATGGCCATCAAGATGCCTAATTTATTTTGTAGGTTGTGGCCACATGGCCTCAACATGGACCATGATAAATAAAAATCCAAAGATATTTCCATTGCGTCAGTACATTTTTTTTATTTAAATGACGTTGGAACCATATTTAGAAGTCATTGTTAGAATAAAATAATGTGCAACATTTTATATTGCAATTTGTTAGGATGTATATGCTAGCGGACGCTGTGGTGCGTGACCACTGCAGTGCCAGCCTCTGATGCTGCATGTTGCAAGTTCGAGCCAGGCAAGGACACGGTTGCCTAGTGGCAGAGAGATTAGGCGCCCCCTTCCTCTGTGTCAGCGTGACTTTGACACCCTCCCAATTATTGGGAAACTGCTGTATTCTATAAATGCATGCATGAAAGCTGGGAACATCTTCACAAAGTATAAGCTGGGTACATCTTCACAAAGTATAAGCTGGGAACATCTTCACAAAGTATAAGCTGGGAACATCTTCACAAAGTATAAACTGGGAATATCTTCACAAAGTATAAGCTGGGAACATCTTCACAAAGTATAAGCTGGGAACATCTTCACAAAGTATAAACTGGGAATATCTTCACAAAGTATAAGCTGGGAACATCTTCGCAAAGAAAAAGATGGGAACATCTTCACAAAGTATAAGCTGGGAACATCTCCACAAAGTATAAGCTGGGAACATCTACACAAAGTATAAGCTGGGAACATCTTCACAAAGTGTAAGCTGGGAACATCTTCACAAAATATAAGCTGGGAATATCTTCACAAAGTATAAGCTGGAAACATCTTCACAAAGAACTTGGAACCGAAAATGTGATGATCATCGACACCCTGGCAGAATAATTATAATTTTGAACATGTTAAGGGCCGGTGTATGCGGTATTTGTTCATAAAAGATTAAAAAACGCAAAAAATTGTGATATCAGGGCATCACAGGTAAGGCAGTTCGACTATGAATGTGTAATATCAAAAACTTTGCTCCAATCCCGACATCCCTGTATAATAACAGTCCAAATGTCTGCATGTAGTTAGACCCGAGCCAAGATGCATAGTGGACGTCACCAACTCGAATATATCACAATTAAAAAAAAAATATTTGCGATGGTTTGTAACGAGGAGAATGGAACATCAAGTTCAAATTAATTTCATAAGCATTTAGTCCCTTGAATGCAAGCCGATTGGTTCCAGTAAGATAAATGCAATTAAAAAGAAAGGACTATGTGAAGCAAATATCAGAAAAGTTACCGTAAGTGTACAGCGCAAAATTCTGCCAATTCTATTTGGAGAACAAATGAGGTATGGAGTGGCGGGCAAAGACTTTGGCTTTGCTCACCCGAAAGCGATGCAACGAGTTCATGGCTTTGGCTGGCTAGGAGACAAAAGTGTCATAATGTGATGAAGTTATTTATTCCACGAGTAGGGATTTATTCCTCTTGTCTCATGAAATACAATACGAAACATGTACAGTAACTGTCTGCACATCAGAAATATAAGAAGCCTCAAATCCACCATCTACACCTACTGATCAGATATAGTAATCCAAACCATGCGATTGGTTTACTACAGGCCCAGGAGAAACAACTGCATGTAGTTACATACTTTGGAATGTGCAATCTCCATGCATAAAAGACAAAGTACCAAGGTCTGGCATCTACAGTACCTGCATTTCTCATCGTGGTATTCACAACCTGTCAAGCGGTCAGTAGCACACTCCATGTTTTGGAGAACAGTTCAACTCTGTGATCCCAATTTTGTGGAAGCAGATATGTCAAACATCACAAATTATTGTCCCGGATTTGCATATTCGAGTCATTTCATTGATGGTGCTTCTTCTTCTTGTTGCAAACGTATATTCAACACTGTTTCTGGTCATTACCGTTATGATAGCCAACAGAAGACCGTATCGCTACTAGTTAACAAAGCCTACACAGAACTCATAGTGCCTTTCTTTATATCCCACGGAATTAGAGATGTTCACATGAATTGTTCCTCTCTGCCATATAAATCAGATAAATCAATGAAGTTCAAGAAGCAATTGTTCGACGACAAACAAAGTACCAAGTTCACAAAACTAACCCATCATCCCGAGTACGAACAATCGCATGAGCGGGCTGTTAGAAGAGTGAAAAGATTGGTCGAAAACGCCAAGAGAAAAAAGGAAAAAAAGTTGCTAAATCAGCGACGCAAAATACAAAAGAATTCAATGCATATGTGAACGAGAGACGTGTTGTTCGCGACAGCATTGGCCATCTACGAAATAGTGCAGGTCTTCTGAAATCGTCCGGAGTCGATATGTCTATGATACTCAACGAATATTTTGTCACCGTCTTCACAGATGAGAATATTAATATTATTCCGAAAGTTTAACTGCCTGGAGAAATGATGCCGCTGTAAAATATTAACATCCTTGTTGGTGAAGTAGAGGAACAACTCCTCAAACTAAATATTTACAAATCTAGAGAACCAGATGATCTGCATCCGAAAATGTTATGTATCCTCTCCGAAATCATAAGTGGTCCACTGACAGAGATTTTCAAAATGCATACAACTACTGGAATTATTCCAGAAGATTGGAAAACAGCAAACATCGCAGTCATATTCAAAAAGGGTAGTAGGCAGGAGGTATGAAATTATAGACCAATAAGACTCCCATCTGTGGTCGGCGAAACCTTGAAAAGATTGGTAAAAATCAGGTATAACATGTCACCTCGAGAGAAACCACCCCATTAAGGAAACCTAACATGGGCTTCAGAAGCAAACTTAGCTGCCTGTCCAATCTACTGGACTTTTCAAATAAAGTCACAGAGATAAACAATGATATAAAACGCGTTTAAAAAACGTTTGATAGGGAGGCGCTTGTCCTGAGAGCCTCTTTGACCGCGATTATAACCCAAGGAACAGAAACAATGCACAACAACTGCATCTAAAACCATTCAAAACATCAGTGGCCGAAAACTGGTTGGAAATTGAGATACCAAAAATTTGGAACTGTTTACCGCGTGATTTGGTTAACAGTAATAACGTTAAACCCAATAAAAAACCGCATCGTCAAATACTGGGAGTCTAATGGAGCCTTCAGCATTCGTCAGCCCATGAACGATGGGCACCTCATCCTTGACTGAGCTAGCTGTACTGCAAATTAAATTTTGGAATACTGCTATGGACCGTCCCAGCCTTACTAATACAAAAGCTACCTCGTAATTTAGAAGATTGGGTCAGGTGATTACGTCGTCCCTTTCTCTGATTGCAAAAAATTGTTTACAGACGAGACTTGTCAAACTAATACAACTAGTCATTAGGGAATGCATCTAAACAGTTTATTGATCAAGTTCATGAGGAGACGTTTAATTATTGAATCATAAATAGTTCAACGTCATCCAAGTCTCAATTTAATAGGCTGAGCATGTTCCATAGACAGTCTAAAATAAAATTAATTCTGTCCTCGAGTCCTGACTGTATTTTATTTGTCCACAAATAATTGCATTATCATACTCACGCGTAAACTCGTTTGGTTTGGCTCGTCTTTGTGCACTGCTTGGACGTTTAAATGGGTGGCATTTATACGACGGAAACATTCAGCCTCGAAAGTGTTTAGGCTGGGAAGTTTTGAAAGGAGTGTGTTTAGGCTGGAAAGCTATTACCAGCGAAAATCTTACCTTGGAAAAATATAGCATGGAATGTTGATACGACGGAAAACGTTTACGATCGAATTTCAACACGCTGGGACGCATTTTCGAATATTTTTTTTGGAACCGAAAGTGTTAAGCACGGAATTTCTTAGGACCGAAAGTGTTTACGCTGGAGATATTTTGCCTCGAAGATTTTATGATGGAAAATTCCTAGCTGGAAACTAACCCAAATGATCTGACACCGTTATGTATAGGATTGACTAGTTTGGCCCAGAAATGGTTTGAACGAAAATCGTTTAGAACGGAAAAATAAACGATGGAATTTATTTTCCTTGGAAGCTGGTATGTTTTTAGCTGTAACATAACCTAACCAAACCTAACCTAACCTAACATAACCTTACAAGAAAGAAGTATAATGTTTTTCTGTTCAGCGTCCATATACCCAAATAAAATAATTTCCAGCGTAAACACATCCCGTTCCAAAACAGATTCCGCCCAAAATAATTTCCGGCTGAAATACATTCGACAGAATCAAATTGTCCAGAACAGACGATTCGATCGTAAGCGCTTCCAGCGAAAAAAAAATCCGTCGTAAATAGTTTCTATCTTGAACAATTCGTTGCTATCAACTTTCCATCCTACACCCTTTCGTCTCAATTCCCTTTCTGAGCAAAAATATTTCATGTCAATGAACAATATGTTCAATCTTCTTTCCAGGCTACAGGTTTTCGATTAAAAATCTTTCCTTCGTAAACACTTTCGATCAGAAAACAGTTTACGGCTAAAATGAATCCGTAGAATTGTTTCCGTCGTAAACACTTTCTGGGCTAAATAATTTTAGCTTAAATACTCAGCCCTTTTAAATCTCTAGACTGAAATTTAATCAATATTAATATTTTCCAATTAATGAAAATTCATTGACCAAATAGAAATATTTGATTTCATTCCGATAACAACTAATATATTGTATTGAAAATATGCCAGAAGGCATTGATAATTCTAGTAGTCTCCTGGCCATTGATGGTTGGGAGGGTCTCCTTGTGTGTTTTCTTGAACCTGTAAAGTGTTGGGGTTCAGCGTAACTAAGGCTCAGTGTAACAAGGACCGATTGATCATTGAACACCTAATGAATGGAGTATAGGAATCATCGTTCATGTTCCGTCGCATTTCGGCGTTAGTCATATGGGTGGTCGAAAGTATATTGATGCATAGCAAACGATTAGTTATGTCCAGCAACGTAATTAATGTGACTCAAACATCGGTCAAGCGCAGAGAATATGAATTTCATCTATATCTCCATTCAAATTTATCAAATGATTTGTTTGATTTCATGGAACGACCATCCAAAGGATCAACAGAAACTCTATTTACAGATTTATATAACTTTTTAACTTATTCGCTTCGAATCATTTGATCTGCCAAAACAAGCAACTAGCAACGGCCAGTCGGGAAGCGTCAGCTTTGTTTTTCATAGAAGGAAAACGGACTCGTGGTGCCGTTGAGGGAATGGCAAGGCGAAAGAGTGGTGGGAGGGGGCTAGATGACGAGGCGTGTGAGGGGGGGGAGGGAGGCGTGTGGTGGAGGGTTTAGACTTGAGAAAGTTATGGAAAGAAGAGTGTTGACAAATCATTTTGTGAGATTTGTGTGGTGTAATGATAGAAGGTGTTCTGGAAAAGTTTCCCTCAACTAAGCGTGCTCGATACTATGTGTTTACGAATACGACATTCTAAAATAAACTTTCTGCCTCACGCTTGAGGTATGCCTCAACTATTCTAATTCAGTTGGTAAAATTTCAACAATTCTCATTTTTTTAAATTTCAAAACCTCACATGTTCCAAATTATTGCGTTTACCTTAACGTAAAGGAGTTATATACATCCGAATGCGTGTAATTTATTATATGTTCTGCAGTTCTTGATGATATTATGTGAAATGTTACGAATCAAAACATACGACGCCGCAATAACTCTTGAATAAAGAAGTTATCGGAGAGCGACTTCTGGGACCATGTTTCCCTTATAATTGCCTCCCTCTGCTTTGAGTTGATGGAGTCGAGGCTTGAGGTGGAGAGGGACGCAATATCTCTTCTGTTTGATGTCAAACTTTGCTCATGAATGCAAAATATGGCCGGAATGTTGGATTGGTATATTGAGATATGGTCCAGTAAGCGGCGTCGCTCAAACAGGGTGTCGCCTGCACCCAGGCTAAGACGTAATGCTGTGAGCGGAAGAAGGCGCGAGAGAAACTATGAATGATTAGTTAGATTTATTTTGTCTGTTTCAAAACATAAATATCGTTTTTATCTGTTTGGTTTTTATGGTAGTAGTAAGAATAAAACTTTTTTTACTCAGCGCGATCATTTCATCATACTTGCATGTCCTGTGCACAAGAAACGACATCGCTTTCCAGTAAAAAATTCTCGCCATCTGACATCAATCTTGCAGCAACAATGATATGAAATATCTTCAGAAAAATGACGCTCTGCTCAAAAATCGGTCAATGAAGGTATCATTCATTATTGGACAACCGTTAAGCATGGTCAAGAAGTGTCACCAGGAATATCACGTTGGATTTCTGTCGATCATGGCAAGTTGTAACCGTCGACGGTCGATATCACCGATGAGCGATGAAGTCGTTCCATCGTCTCCTCTAAATCATAATTCCTGCAAAATTTTAGATTATTTTTAGCAGAATCTATTACCAGTGATGTTTCTTTCAGTTTTGCCACTAATAATCCAAGTATTATATTGGTTGTTCGAATCATTGATTTGGTTTCATCATTTTTCAAATGATGAAACAAGATCGATAATTTAGAAGATATATTATATTTTCGGATTACCAGTGCAACGGATAAAACATACCACCGTTATTTATATTCATCGGCAAGGGTCATGCATGGTATTGTATTACTCTTGTAGTCAACAGCTAATGAAGACAATATTCATCGTTGAATAACGACGAAACATCAATAAGCAACAATAATATTCACCTCCGATTGCCATTGACAGCTAAAACGAATTGTCACTGGTGTTTACAATTATCACCAATTATTGAAACCAGTTTCTCGCTAAAATTTACGAAGTGACTTTCTGAGTCAGATTACCAACACTTTTTTAACAACAGACCAACAAAGAAACTGTTATTTTTTGGAAGACGACGATTGCATCAGTGATCATATAGTTTGATTTTTAGTAATATTAGTATTGATTAGTGAATATAATGACCACTGAAGATTGACACGTTGTTAATCAACAAATCTTATTTCATTAGAAGCGTTACATATCGTTTCAATTGTCTTTGGATTCACCACGTTTACATTAGGTTTAATTAAAAACAGCAAATTTAATTTTGTAAGGTTCATAAACAACATAACATTATAAGTAATAGCAAGTTGGTATCGGTACGAGAATTCACGGGCTCGGAGGTTCTTGCTGGCGCTACTTCCAAGATGAAGTTTTGCGAGTTTAACGGGAAGTGATTAAAAGGCTGGTTGTCTTCAATTTATTCCGTAAACTGCACAAGAAGAAAATAATATATTTCAACTATGAACTTCACCAGACATAACATAAGATAAATAATTATCGCTCGTGACGAAAGAGAAATTCATCTTTTACAAAAAAAAAGTAGAGGAACAAAATGAGAAAACAGTCTAAACTCTCAAATAGGACACCAGACCAATGGTACGATGCGCCGCGAACAATCTACAGTAGCTGTCTGATCGAAGGACGCGTGATGAAACATTAGTCAACATTAACGCACTGTACATTACACCTGACGTAGACGCGGTCAGGAAAAAGAGGACAACTTCCGAACGGACATAGGTTGTTCCTAAAGCGTGATATGGAGAGGCGTGAGATTCACTGATTCACTTATTCACGATTGATATATAACACACGATCAACAGTTATGCATAGTAGTGGATTCATAAGGTTTTTGAGGAATCTAATCTCGGCAAATGGGAATTTGGATTATTGGACACTCAAGCGTTCGTAGGCTTCGACCTACGCACACACACAAGGTAAATGTTACAGAACCCCGAATGGACATTCCCCAATATGTAATGGGTCAACTGTCGTGCCTAGAACCAGAGTATAAATGCTGTCAGTAAGACTAATATGGCCCGGAGCGAGAAATCGCTTCCGATTAGTTAGGTCACATTCTGAACACGAAAGAATGCATACTGTTTAAGGTAGGCGATTATGATCTATATAACTGCGAAACAAAGTTTCATAAACGATCACGCGGTGGTACTTTCACTAGAACCGAGAAACCTCGGGAGGAGAAACAAGGTAGTTGGTGAAGCGATATGGATGAGTTTATCCAACGTTAAATCCAATAACACTCAGAAGATATTTTTAAGCTACAGCAGGGCTCGCACATTGACAAGTGATCCTGCAAACGACTATATGCACGCCAATGTTAGAGTAAAATATTCAGACACGACGCTACGCCTTGCACTTCGGATTAAATTGTACAGCAGAGCAACTTCAATGATCGCTAAGTTATGAATGACTGAAATGTAACGACACGGACAGTTTTTGATTTGGAGAAATCAATGAACCGAATGCTAAATTTACACGGTAATCAGAGCAGTCGACACAAAGGCAAGGTTGACTAACGATTAGCGCTAGGATGTCAGTTACTGACTAAATAAAGACAAGCATGCTTCTTCTTTACGAGATCACACCCGAACGAAGGAAGGGAAGAAGCTCTTAAACACATTTTGGTTTTAATGACAAACACAAATATTATTGCTACGTTGACAATGCACACAACCGAGATAACTGACACACGACAGCACTTTAAATATTCTCCGCAGCGAATGGGCACAGTATCATACTCAATAAATAAAATGTTCATCTCAGTTAACCCCGATACTGTCGTTGGATTTTTATCTTGTAGATTGATAAAAAAAACGCATATTTTTCTTAAATTTGAATTATTTTCGCTGCATTCTAATTGTTTTCAAAGGGATTCCATGCTCATATTGCTCGATCTGAACTGGTCCCGTCGGGTCGTTAGATTTGTGCTGAAGTTCATTCTATAGATATAAGTATCATTGCCGACCTACGGGGACCCTCCTGAAATGACGCATTCGAGACTCGTCGATGACCATTGATGATTACTAATGGGTAGATTTTCTGTTTTTGAAGCATCGAAGAGGATTGTTCTTCAATTGATTATAATAATTTGCTGAGATTCCCAATGATCCTGGAAGCCATATTTTAGAGTCATCCCTAGATAGGAGATAATCTTACAAGATCAGTAACGATAAAAATAGAAGTCATTTAACATCTGCTCATATTGTAAGATCTACATATTTGAAATAATATCAATAAATCATCGACAAACGTCGAACTATTTATTACTAACCTTGATGTTGATACCTCCATTGAATAGGTCATCCCGGCGACAAAAATCAACGCAAACGGTCGGCAATTCGTCACTGATTATCGCTGATCTTCTTTGCTTCATATGCGGCATTCCGCAATAATCTTCGACTGTCTCTGATACACTGTCCGTGGGTTTTCCTTGTAGGGCGTTTCTATGGTTCCAAAACAGAAAAGTTCATTTAGCCTTGTCAAGGTTACAGAATATGAGACTGGAGTAAAGACTAACAGTATCAGTCATGCATTTTTCATCAACTGGTTCAGTGTTTGAATTATATCCACAAACAAGAAAGCTGACGCGACGATTTATTTGGATATCGATTTAGGACGTTGCTTAATTGCATGTTATATTCTGCTCGTTTTCAAAACAAACCTGCTGCTGAATATAAAATAAACTACAGCGCGACGTTTTATTTTTTATTTCTGAAAAATTATGTTGTAGTGTCCGAAAACATAAAAATATTTTTTAAGGTAACATACTTTTCTTCCGAAACGAAATTCTACTCTGTTTACAATGATGATTTTGAAAATACAGTACTTTTTAAGCAAACACTATGCAACGTCCATAACCAGGTTTTGTAGTGTCATGGCTTAATTTGGTTCCCTGACTACGTGGAAACTTCTAATCGGCTCTAACAGATTATTTCACTATTCGTAAACATTTTGGTGCTTAGGATGTGTAACGCAGATGGAGACATTGGTAGAGCCAATCGCAAGCACGAGCACATCGCCGATATAATATTTATAGACCCATCAACAATGAACTAAAATATAGGAGTGTTTTTACTTTTGAATCACATATTTTTATGAATTTTTCCCCCTTCCTTTGTTTTTTCAAATCACAAAAGAAAGTGCGTGTTGCAGAAGATACAAACGTCAAGGATGCATTTCAGGTGAACAAAATTGTACTACATGTAGTAAGGTGGCAACACTCGAAAAAATTATTCGAATTTAATTTACGCTGTTCATATTTATTGCCGGACGCATATTTCTTCAGTCAGAAACTACATTGCAGAACAATTTCCGGCATTGTTCCATGACCGTATCAAGTCAACAAATGAGATCGAATTACTTGTGTATATTCAAGCATAATTAGTTCCTGAGTTGTCCTTGCATTGTTTCAGTTGGCGGATGGTAACCGGAAACCACAAAGTGTGACATCAACTTCTAAACTCACAGTTTGGCAACTGACAGCTGTCAGAGATATTGACGGAAACTCTCATTTGCGAAGATATTTCCCTTTTTATTCCGAAGCCTTTTCTCTTTTACAATTCTCAGTAATATTACCTACGTCAGATGGGCGATGAATAAAAAGCAAGGAATGAGGTATTGGCAGCCGAAAAGACCCTTTGAGGGAGACTTCTCTTAGTTTTTGCCCTATTGCAGTATTTGAACTGATTAGCTAATTTATTACGTGCGATTAATAAGTATTCAGTTAATAATAATCGATTTAACTTCTGCGTAATGAAAATCACAGCCTTGCAGTTGATCAAACGATCATTTTTTCTAACTTATATTGAAGTTGAAAGTTATTTCAATCGCACAACTAAGAGTATTTTCTATTGTATTGTGTTGAATTTGTGCTTTACGCTACTATGTTGCACAAACAGCGCACCAGCAGGTCATAGGTTTCATGATCATCGACTTCAGTTTGGAATCGATGCCCCAGAGGCTGCAGATACCGATACTCAGATAGTCCGATACTGTTCATGTATTGCTTTCCATGTCTCATGTTTTTCAATTGGCAAAAATGTATTACTTCTGTATAGGACATTCGAGATTGATATTGCTTCTAAATAACCAGCTGTAATTTTGTAATGTTGACGGAAACATTTGCTAATATCTCTGAACCTAAAATCTATAAACAGAAGTATTTCCACGAATACACTTTCAATAAATTGATTTGTTTGCAAACAATGCTACCTAACTTGGAAGAATACTACCCGATCAGATACTATCGGTTACAAAGATAAAGACCTTAATTTTAATACTTGTTTCATTTAAAATATATTTAAATTGAATTGCATGTAGTTAGGTAAGTTTTTATGGTTGCATGTTTTCAGCCAAACGTCTGAAGGAAATGCAGATGGTTAAATACATACTATAAAACATACAGTTTCGGTGCAGGGATGTCATAAAGAAAAAGCAAAATTAGAATAAGGTCTCGATCTTTGTAACCGATAGTACGTCACACATACATGTCAACTTGCCATCTAAAAAATATCTTTTAGTATCACTTCGGTATGAAATTGAGAAAGTGTCATGGAATATTGATGGATATGAGGACTTTGACAGTAAGAGCCATCTTTAGTGAGATGAGTTTGTGACTGTTCCTAGGCCAAATTATTTGTTATAGGTCATTCACGAAAACTGTCCAGTCCCATGACAGCGCAGGATAAGAAAGATGTCTTTAAATAACATACGAATTCTTTTCAAATAAATTACCGAAGAATTGTCTGCTGTAGGTGAAGTAGTTTCTCGCCGAACACTGAGTAGAGTTCTGGAAGGGGAATGTTGAAGCCATGTCATTAAATAAATACTTGTTCGCAAGTTCTAGACAATTCTGAAGGTTAACAAAGGCCGTATCATGGAATATGATAGACGTTGAAAAAACGTTTATCACTCTCACTGGGGTGAGGTATGATTTTTCTTCAGTTGTTGTTTCCGGCGAAGTCATTCACGTTTAGTCATAGTTCACGGTATCATGAGAGAGAAGAAATACATTGATAGTTTGAGGCACAACTTCAATAAAGTTGAACGCATTGATTTAATTTTGGTTCAACATGGTTAGAGATGGATAGGATTAATGTCCCACCGTGCCCAGGTCGAAGCTCAATCCTCCGTCAGCTGAAACATTTGTAGTGATGGTTGGAAGTATGGTCAAGGTAAAGGGATCCCATAAAAATCTTGCATAAATAAGATTTGTGATTGAACAAACAGAAAAGGATCATGGCCACATCGGTAAAATTTAAAGAACAATATTCAACAATAAAATCGTTCCATAAAACATTTATGAAGATTTATTGACTTAGTCAGAGGCACTTTAGGTCAAAAAATATTATTTACACCAATTAATTTTTCGGTTCTATGACAATAGTTCTAGTTGAATTTCGACGGTTCCAATTTTTTTGTGGATACTATGCAATCAGATTTTATTCTTCGACACATCCATTCTCATTGAAAAGTTTCATCAAGCCGGCAGGACCATTTTTGTAGTGAAAAGTGTGTAGAATTATGCTGATCACTGTAGGTATCTCAAGATCTGAAATGCGATTAGTGCATTGCATTAAAATGCACGTCATTCTCATGCGCCTGGCCAACACTGATGAAAACACACGTGTGTCATAGTAGGGTGTTGTTCTGAGAGACTACCAGTTCAGTTTTTACTCCAGAAACGAGAAACTTATTATAAAAATGTATAATTAAAATATGTAATACAATACAGGGGTATTGAGAATGGGGTCAAATGTCATAGGACATGCTTTCCGCATAATCCTCTGAATCTTGTTAGTTTAATCGCAGAATAGTTATTGGTGCCACCAATTACAAATTATGTTAATTTCAACAAGGTTTTGGCCCAAAAATAGTTGATCTGACGTGTGAGTATTCCCTCATTCTTTGCTCATTCTCCAATAATGAAGGGCTTGTATGAAAAGTGGTCTAAATGCATAGGAATTGTAACATTATAGACAACTGCCATATATGCTCTTCAGTAATAGACAATGTGAGTTAATTTAATATTTTAGTGAAGTGGTTTACTGAAATTAGCGAAGCAACTTTATCACTCAATGATCAAGTGTAGAAAAGGTGACTAACTGAGAGTAAGTCCGTTCATAAAAAACGGGAGGAACAAAAAGAAATGCTTCTCATCAAATCGCCACTTAAACCAGTCAGAATAGCGGTAGAAACTGACTATCGATCATTTTATATTTTACTTTATTTACCGATACCAATACTATCGTCACCTCTCAACTCCCTCAACCGGACATTTTAAGGGTTCCATGGCCAATCAATACAACTCTGTGAAAGCAGACTCGTCCCCTCCAGATTTGAAGACTCATGAGTCAATACAATGGAATGGTGTGTTGGATATGGTATACCGTAAGCATCCAATTACCGTGAACCTCGTTTATATTTGTTTTGCTTGTCAGAAATGCGAGAAAATCGCTTCATTATTCAACCCCACCATTTATTTGCTCACCAATTTAATTTCCCCAGAATATCTAGCATCCGAACTCACGAAGACCGCCGCTGTGCACGTTTGAAGTGCTGGTGTCAGTTGGTGCCTGATGCTAGCATGTTTGTGAATTTGAAGCAGTTGATGCCCCAAGGGCTTTGTGTGTGCTATTGGCAGGAGTTGAGGACTCGGCGAATAAAGTCGGTGTTACTGGCAGCATTTGCTGTTTTGAGGGTTGCAAATGAGCTATGTCCGTAGTTGGTGCCTCGGGGGTTGCGTCCGTGATGTAGAAAGCAGCTCGTGTCTTGAAGGCCCTGTCTTTGGTATTGGCAGCAGTTCGTGCCTGTGGGGCTGTGTCTGTGTTATTGCCAGCAGGTGGTACAAAAACAGCACCAATGAGCTAAGAGCAGGTCAAGAACGGTCTGTGCTATTAACAGAAATTGTGACCTCGTGGGCTGTGAAATTGCTATCGAAAGCAGTGTGTGCCACGAGGGCTGTATCTGTGATGTGGTTAATTGTAGAATTGTATTATTGATAAGGTTGACGGTTTTAGATCCCGTCGCTTTGTTTACTTCAAAATGTGACCTCATAACGATACTCCAGAGTATCAAAGACATTTTTTAATTGTGATTGTTTGATCTGTAGGCAGAAGTCATTCAACCAACCCTCATGCATTTTTCTTGAAACGTGTTTAACCTTTGTGAAACATCTCCCGCAAAGGTCACCCTACCTGGATGATGGCATTTTCCGTGTCTTTAGCCCACGAAATCTCCTCAAAGGCAATTCCATCGTTGCCTTTCTGTCGCTATTTTTTCCGTGTGAGCGACACTTGGCTGTCCTTTAATGCGCCCTTTGCACTCTGGTTAACAGCGACTTCGGGTACTCAAACGACCAGTAGCTTGCCTCTCTCTCGCTGCCGAGCGACAGCTGTTGAATCTAATTTAGGCTTGTACGATTATCCGCCCATTTTTTCTCGTCCTAAACTAGCGTTAGTCTTTCATTTGAAAAAAAAAACTATCATAGTCATGTATTAGAACCTGTAATTTTGTTATATTTTCGAACATCTGTGAACATGGATATATAAGATTTTTTTCCATCTGAATTCGTACATATAAACATAGTTGAAGGCTCGGATCATCGGAAATATGATTATCTGACAATATTATTTTATGTATAACCAGTTGTTTGTGCTGTCATTTTCTATAGTTACATGAAATTTTTATATTAATTTTATATGTATACATATATACGCTCTGGGGCCTTCTTCAGAGCATTTATGTCTATATCTACGGCGACATCACCACCCAGCAGATGTTGAGCGAGGTACGGCGACAGTACAAGTTGACTGCAATATAGGAAACGACGCTCTAATGTTGCTGACGCAGTTGCCGTTCACATCAAAGATATCTTTTGCAATCTCATTTTGTTGGAAATAGTAGTTTGGATTGCGATCATATGTCCCGTTATGTGTCGCTTGCTCAATGAGAAATGGGACTTATTTATTTGGATCAACGCCGTGAATGGGGAATCAATGGAGATGGAATTCTGACCGGAAGAAAATACGATTGTTTAGACAATGAGTCGATCAAACATGTATTCAATCAGGTCATTGTGTTTTGTGAGCGCTTTATTTAGAGCAATCAAAAACGTAGGGTATGGCATACCCTTTTTACACTATAATTTACACGAGTCTACTATATAGATATATACTTCATTGTCACGTGTTAGGAGAACGCTCCTTGGTTTTGCCATCTCCAAACGTATATATACGCTGACAATATCCAATAGATAATTGTTGCTATCGGCTACATCAAAGTTTAGAGACCCCACTATAAGTTTACCATGAGGTACACTTTCTTGAATCCAAGCCTCAATTTCGTTTTGCTTAGCAAAATCTCCCGCAACAATGGTATCTGGAATGCGGGTTTGAAGCGATTTATATATCATTTCCAGCTCTTTACTATTTCGATCGGAGCTTTTAATGGATCTATATCCGTTGAGATTATTTAATAGTCCTGTATAACTGTTTCCTCCACCATGCACGCTATTTAGGAACAATGAGTGACTTTGGGACATGCGACGAGCAAACCGTCAACGAGTTTACCATGTGCTGAGGCAGTCAACGCACTTCAATTTGCATTTCCAACACGGATTTTTTTGCAGTTAACGGGCTCAAATCGACCACTTCACTATAGGACTCGGAATATGAAATTCGGTAAAGGAATCGTCAATTCTTCTATCATACAGGCTGCTGTTTGTAAATAGACAATTTATTTCAAATTTCAACTTAATACTTGATTCAATTTATTTTTCTTTTTGACGGAGGGAAACATATAAATCAATATCATTTCATAGTTTTCCGTAGGGACTTCTAGCCCTGTCATGTTGTGAGATGATCCGCCAATTATGTTGTCGGTATAGAACCTCACCCGGAACTAACGTTAATTATGCATGGACAGTGGTATTTATTGGTAATTAAATAATGGATGACACGATTCCATCTTTCTTCCACGCTTCTTCTTTGATTCATGTTTTTCCGTTTCTTTTCCTATATTTTTGCCTCCAACCATGGCTTGAGTGTAGCAATCCCATGTTGCTTGGTTGAATTTTGCATATCATTTCGCTATGAGTAATCGTGTGCCATATTTCGAGCCATAAAGGCAGCTGCAAGCAGTACAAGCTTCCATAGAAAAAGCAATGTTCGTCTTACAAAACTGGCTATGATTGAGAAGAATCCGCTTCCCCTCTTGTACGAAATAGGGCTTGTGAAGGGGTCAAAAGCATATAAACTTCCACCGCGTATTTGTCACGGTTCGCAAATAAAGCTTCATATTGTTTATATGACGGGTATGCATATACCACCCTAATGATTGCTAGGCACCAAATGATATTATTTATATCCAGCGTTATACTTGTATGGCTCCAGGTTCTTTTAAAATGTAATACGCATAGGCTCAATCCACCATCTTTGAACGAGATGATACCGCCAGCACCATCTCGTAGATCGATGGAAATGGAATCAATATGACTATGCTGTAATTTTTTTATATATGACATTCGCACGCGTAAAGGAATAAGATTTATTAATTGGAATAACATCAATACTACTGACTTGCTTGTTGCCCATTAAGCTGCGTGAAATTATACTAAAGTAAACGTTCATATAGGATACATTATCGTTTATAAAGGACATTTTCCTGCTTACTGCACCTCCACCGACATTATTTTTACACACTGTTCCACCCATTGAATCTGCAGGTCTCTCTCCAAGAAAGTACCAATTCACCGTAGCGTGGCACTATCATATTCAAACGACGATTCGTTTCATTAAGAGACTTTTTCTGACATTGCTTTCTAGCTTGGAGACGTGTTCATCAAATGTTTTGCCTGAAATCTTTTTTCTAAGAGCAACCAAATCAGTTTCATGCCCAACTCTTTCATCTTTATCATCAAAATAGTCTACAAAGGATACAAGGTTATATTGTTCATCGTTTATTTTTTATCTTGAACCAGTCATTATAGTATACTTCTTCAAGTCCTACGATCCACTCTCCCTGTAGCTGTATGCCATGGTATATATTTTTTGCGGGGCTTGAAGATGTATTATTTTGGTACAATTGACTGCTGCCCAGGGATGAGACATAGACGAAAAAGTCGTCCGGTTCCTGCATGATGATGACACCGGGTCTAACAACACACTGGCAGATTTTTGTTGGTATACTTCGATTTATATATA
>SDVV010008323.1:0-17261 GCA_016164225.1 Gammarus roeselii | reverse complement strand
TGGGGGGGGCCCGGCCATTATGACGCGGCGGGGGTAAACCAGTGAAAACTGTGGGCCCTGCTGCTGACGACGGTTCCTCGGTACATTCGGGACCCAGAGTGTAAGTTGAGGGGCTACCGGCCGGACCCTTTAGCACAAAAGGGCTAAGTTGTGTGAATGTGAGCGTGTGAGGGTGTGAGGTGCGCCTTGCCGTCGGCCACCCTCCTTTCTGGGGGATGCGGCCTAGTGTCTGTATCTGTATCTGTATCAGTGCTCCCTAATTCCAGTTTCTATCCTTACATTTCATCGGCTGTTTCAACCCTGGTACTACTAGTGTACAAGGCTGGACCAGCCTTCTTGGCTTCCTCTGATTTGACTTGTTAAACTGTGGAAGCTAACAGGGAGCTGCAGAGGTGAGAAGCAAAGGTAAGATGCACGTTCAGAGTGATAAAAAAATAGTCACCTGCATTATAATGATTTCAATATTACCCAGTAACAATTGTAGTATCCATTACAAATTACTGACCGAAGACTGATTTGCTCAGTGGCACATGCAGATGTATTGGAGGAGGACGTCCACCCAAAGAGAGAAGCCTAGTAGCTAGTTGGGAAGCTAGCTATGTAATTTGTTAGACAGGGGGAGGGGCATAGAAATGTACCCATCTTCTGCGAAGGGCAGCTGCTTCTGATGATCACAAAATGGCAACAGGACAAACCTACAGTTGGATAAGGCACACCAGCACTCCCTATAAAAAAGAGCATTAGCTAACTCATGAATCGCAACAAACAGAAAAACACGAATAAATTACTCTTGCACACCTAGACGGAAATCAACCTATTATCCGTGATGAAAGTTTCTTCAGAACATCTCATGCTGATGATGTCACGTCTTTCATTGTGTGTATTGAATTTTTTTTCTAAATATCTAATAGCAAATGGCCCTTCGATCAGACTCACCATAACTGTTGACTCTCCGTACTCTGCCCCAGGAATCTCTACAACCAAGAAAGGCACCTTCCTGTAGCTTGTCCACTTGGTTTGTGCCCGTGTGACTGAATTCACCTCAACCTGAAGAGAGTGGAAATAAGGTGGGTCAGTTTGCTAGCTGGATAGAAAAGTCATCTAATGTGTTAAGTAATCTTCCACCTGACAAATCACTATTACACTATTTTTATAACTACCTCTTGACCTATTTGTTCAGAATTGTATGGAGAGCCTAGCTATCTACCAATTAATTCATAAAACAAATTATTCAAACACCAAGTCCAAGACCTAGCTAATTTTTTCTTGTCTCATGGATATTTTGAGATACTGTAATGTTACTGAGGTATTGTGAATCTTATAAGCCCCAGTTAAAATGATACATTTTAACTGCAGCTTTAGCAGTTGCAACAAATCGAGTTTAAAAGGAGGAAGTACACCAATCAGGCTGATGAGAACTATAAATTCATGGCATCATCAATGCAGCTGTACGAGTCGGAAGAAGCGTTTGATGAAGAAAAAAAAAGTGAAGTCATCATTGTCAAGAAATGCTGAACAAAAGTTAGCTACACTTAAAACATCATATGAGAAGCCATAGTAGTCAAGAAAAGCACTAGACAAGGGTTAGTTACACTTGCAACATCATTTGAGAAGCCAAAGTAGTCAAGGAAGAATAGACATAGGTTGGCTACACTTAGAACATCATATGAGAAGCCATAGTAGTCAAGGAAGACTAGAGATAGGTTGGCTACACTTACAACATCATATGAGAAGCCATAGTAGTCAAGGAAGACTAGACATAGGTTGACTACACTTACAACATCATATGAGAAGCCATAGTATTCAAGGAAGACTAGACATAGGTTGGCTACACTTACAACATCAAATGAGAAGCCATAGTAGTCAAGGAAAGCACTAGACAAGGGTAAGTTACACTTGCAACATCATATGAGAAGCCATAGTAGTCAAGGAAGACTAGACATAGGTTGGCTACACTTACAACATCATATGAGAAGCCATAGAAGTCAAGGAAGGCTCTAAGTTTGCAGCAGAAAGGGCAGGTCTGGTACTGGTACAGAGTGAGCTTGAGACCCGAGTTGTCCTTGGAGTTTATTATCTGCCATAAAAAGCAAAGAATGTATAGGCATCAAAAATATCATGAGCCTAGTGACAATAACTGGGGGGTTTCTAATAATCTAAATACAAATAGCTAGTTGGATATGGCAAATTACATTATTGGTCAAGTGACAGCTACACAGACTAGATGAGAAAGTATTAATAACAGGCTGGCTGACTAGAAAAAATAGTCATTAGGTAGTAATCTAATGGTGGATAAACTTTGTCTAATTATAATTTTTGAATGCCTGTGGTAGAGCTAGAAACACCTATGGGGCTGTCAACTACTGTGCCGTGGGCTAGAAGGCCAGGTACCATGGTATTGCCATGAACAGTTTGCTGCGGAAAAGAGTGCTTCACTAAAAATGTAGACTATATGTGTTGATGACTGACAGAGGTTAGCTACCCAAGTAATGAGAACCTTTCATAACTTGCACAGCAAAATTTGCCCCCACTATGCTGAAAGAATGCTTCATGGACTAGGTTACAGGAATGAATAAAGCTAGTAGAAGAGCAGAAAGCACTGTTGTTGCCATTTCAGTGGTGCAGTCTTGTGCTTGTGTTCTCTGCAGAATTGCTGATATACCTACATGAACATCAAGTTCACTAAAGTGCTAGCTATTAGACAGAAGCACTGATGAAATCCCACCATAAACATTTTAATTATAACCACTCTTCAACAGATTGGTAGCTTTATCATAATTAATTCCAATGAAATGTTATTTCTGCTATATTTTAACAGCAGATAAAGTATATAATTTATAATATAAACAACTATTTTTAGATTTAGTTAGATATGAACAGTGCAACATGTTTGGGTGGTAATTTTTCAAGTCAATCTCTTAAGCAAATATTTTTGAACTTTAAAATGGTGCTGATCATCAAAATGAAAAACCTTTTTTGACACTCTTGCTAGAAGACAAAGAATTAGCAACAGCAGTTGCATTGAAAAGGGTCTTAGCCTTGTAAAAATAATGTTCATCAGATGGGATAATTTTTCACAAAATTCTATGCAAGCAACAAAATGAATTGCAATTCACCTTACCAACTCATCACGCAATGTTTAAAACAATGTTAAATCCCCACCCACACAAGTGAACTTACTGATCTGGCAATTGTCTGGTCCTGGGGCTTTTCTTTCAAGATAAATGTGTCACCAGGAAAATTACCCACAACCTGTTTCTGAGCATCTGGTCTGAATGCCTTCTTGTAATCTTCATAGATGAAGTAAGATGCAATAGTCAGTCCAAGGCCAATAGCAATTTTAATTTCCTTGGAGAAAAACTTGGTCTGTGGTTTGGGTGATGGAACTTCAGTGTGGAAATTGGCAGAGCTAGGCTGATGAGGTAGGTATCCATGTTTAGTGGAGAGGCAGCTGGATCTTGCAAACTCTGGTGAACAGATAAAAAAAATAAGAACAAATACAAGTAAACGGTAAAGTGGGATCAACAAATCGTAGTTAAGAGTGAAGTGAATTTAGAAAATCATGATTGAAAGTGAAGTAGGCAAATCCCGGAAGACTTGACCACCCTGGGAATACTACTAGAAAGACCCCCAACTTACTTCACTGTTCACATATAGTTACTGCCTGTTTGGTCATCATAACTTTAAAAATATCAAATTCTGACTACAGCACCTGAAAGAGCAAGTTAGTGTTGGTGTGTACCAGCTGCTGACAGAAATTTGATGATTATATACATGGAATTTTTGAAAAATGGACAAAATGACGGGGGGGGTTCTGGAAGCCATTTGAAAGGTTTGTTTTATGGAAAAATAAAAAAATGACCATCAGGACGCCACACTACTTTCATGATGATCAGTGATAGCTAGACGATCATCACTGATTGTCCAGCACTGACCAAAAATAACTTTGACTGTCGAGCACCACACTGCCATCTATAATAGGTGTTCAAAGATGGGTGATTACTTATAACTTGTCACATACTGAGAATTAGGTGCTGCTGCTGTAATGAGCACCATCAATAACCCATCATAGTGATCAAATATCAAAGACCAAGCAGTGTTCTGTCATCAATAGTATCAAACTAGGGTGAGCAGATCAACAGCACCACCCCAACTCCTCAGCCAAGGCTCTTGTGAAGTCACAAAGGGAATTGCATGGCACCACATCAGCAGGCAGTAGCTGTCAAACCAGAATGCACTATGAATAAAAGAATCTGTGCTTGAAGTTCATTTGACAGCAACAAACCACCAACTTGGAAGAACAACCACTTGTGCCAACATCTGAAGCGCTTACAAACAGTGCAGACAAATCTGAATTTGAAGAACCAAAAATCTTTCACTATTCAACTAAATCAAGACAATGACCACCTCTTGATGGAAAACGACTGCACAGCCCTAGATCTCTCTCCAATGACTACTCTACCCAGCCCAACAATCTCCCAAATCCACCCCCACTGAACAGACTCCAACGGTCTCAGATTGCTCAGCTCAATGTCCCCTATTCCCCACACACACACACATGAGCCACAGTACAAAACGGGTTATATATCATGAATAATATACAAAGATTTCATGATAACAGACTGGTCGCCAGATGGGAGCCTTTATGTTCCACTTGGTAGGACCAAAGCTCCAACAATAATTGAGAAGGAAGGACAATATAACAGATAGGTGCAGCATGTCTGCATCACTATCAATGGAGTGTCTCTGTTTGAAGCCACCGTTAAGCCAAGTGGATAGTCTCCTCTTGAATTCGCGTCCCTCGGTAGCTAGCTATCTGGGTTCCATTCCCATTTGGTCCAATAGTGAGTTTCACTTGGCAAATCAAATTTTGTGGATGCCAATTAACCTCTACAGATTTCACCCCACAGTTGGTTTTGCTGCTGTTCAAGTAGCTACATCTGTATCCTGTGAACAATATATATGCAATGAGTATCCCATGTAACGGTGTAGATGAAGTACCAATAATTGTAGAACAATAAAACCAAAAATTTGTACTTGAAAGAGTGTGAGTAAATATTTGAACATTCATTTATGGATATCACTATTCATATCATGTATTTAAAATGGAACACGTCATGAAGTAGGTAGCGTATTTACATCTTTGACAAACTTGTAATGGCGTTTATAAACCTGCCTAAAAACTAAAATGCCCCTTTAGCTACTATCAATTTAAATGAAGGATGAAACTACTTGTTGTGTCAAGCACTGGATATAGCATGTTCAAGGAACAAGAAATCGCCAGCAACCCTGGGAAGTCGGTTTGAACAACCTTTGGAAAATCGTTGATAATCCAGGATTGTTGCAAGGTCTTGGAATCTTAGATTGAGCCCAGACAAGTGGGTGGTTATCATCAATAATAAAGTACTGTAGCGAGGTCCTGGAATTTTGGATTGAATCCAACAAGTGAGTTGTGCTGCTCTTTTATAGAGATGGCATTGATTTTGATGTTCTGTTTCTAATTAACCAGTAATTTCTGGAAGTTAGAGCCTTGAAGTTTGTCAATGCATATCAATATTTGGGTGTCAGTGTGGATACAAGAATAGATTAGAGTGCCAAGCCTTTCTAGTGCACCGGAGTAAATGTACTCCGGGCACCGATTGTCAAACCAGCAGCCAGTGCTGAATCAAGTCATCTGTCTCCGGGTTTGATTTGACTCACGACGAGCTCAGCTCACTACAGTTAATAAGGTGAGGTCACGAATGTATTCTACTTAAAATCAACGAAGAAACCATGGTCCTCCAGGGTGGAGGATCTATCAGTAGGCAAGATGAAGTATGATCAATTCACAAAAGATCAGACATCCGCTAAAAGGTTGATTTTCTGAGGGTAGCCGTGAGGCCGTTTGGCACTAAATTTCATCTGAAGGAACTCTGCATGCATCAGGCGGAGTGTATTATAAAGGTCTAGAAACCGGCTCATGGCAAAGTGGGTGTCAACATTTCGTCCGGGTTGGGCACTCTGCAAACAGTCCATGCAGTAAGGGGGTGGCAACACCTCTATTGGTGTCTGTGCGTTAGTCCACAATGTCAAATACTCAATCGGTATAGTATTATGTCAGCCCGTCAAGATCGACTGCTTAGAGAGACACAGGGTGTAGGTACATCTTTGATTGTGTAAATTCCTTCCTCATAGGAACATCAGACCATTCCGTGTTCCATTTATTTCACACAACTCTTCTAATTGCTGGGTTAAAGTCTTTACATGCTGTTCTGCTGGGTCAGGCGACGCTGCAACTCTTTGCGCCGCTTCGTCCGCCTGCTCATTGCCACAACCCCACAGGGGCCAGGAAATCAGCACAACAAATGTTCTTGCTTTTGGAGGACAATTGCACAAGTCAGTGCAAGATTGCTAAACATGAAGTGCGCGATGCGAATCACCAAAGACTGAGATATTGGCATCTGGAAGAGTATTGGTAGCCAAGAGGGCATCGGCAATGGCCGTGAGATTAGCAGTGAAAACTGAGGCTGATGGCTGGAGTCTCCTAGCAACGACGGAAATGGGGAGTACCGCTGCACAGCCCACAGCATCGTTGCCTTTAGATCCATCATTTAAGATTAGCAAGCCATCAGCATGATGAGTCTTTGCATTAACTATAAAAATAGCTTGAAGATTTTTTGGATGCAACATCTGCGTTTTGGCCAGTAAACTGCATCAGCCAACACCCAGACATAAACATCCAGCAAGTGAATGGAAGCAACATTAGGGCGTTCAAGATTGTGTTCAACAAAATTAACTTCTCTCTTCACAAACAAGCAAACACCATGCTTGCGTACAGCGCCGTCAGTATCACCCCTTACAACATCAAAACCCTCTAACGAAATGAAGGATGAAAGAACCAAAGCGGTGAGCCAAGTTTCGCTCACAGCAACAACATCCAAGGCGCAGGACCCGACCAAATCAATCGAGCAATACATCTTGTTCATGAGAGGATTTACATTTACCTGTCCAAACTTCAAAGTAAAATGATGCACCTCACCCCCTCAAGCATCCACAGAAACACTTCACCCCACCACCTCCACCCCCAGCAAGAACAGGACCACCCAAGCCAGACAAAGTATCGCCAGCAACCCCACCGCCACGTCCAGCAGCACCACCAACGCCACGACCACCAGGGCGTCCGCGCACCTCAGTAACACCGCGCTCACCGGAACCACCGCGCAAATTCACCCCCACGACCACCAGCAACACCACGACCGCCAGCAGAAACACGACCGCCAGCGACACCCCGACCACCACCGCGATCGCCAACACCGCGGCCAGTCGGAAAGCCACGGCCGCCAGCAACACCAAGAACACCAACACCACCGTGACTACGAAGACCCCTCAGGTTACCATCACCACCAACACCACCGACACCAGCTCCGCCACTGCCACCATCGTCTCTCCGGCTGCCATCACCACCACCTCCCCGAGGAGAGTCCCGCAACACTGCTCTTCTAGCAATCAACTCCTGACGCTGACGGTAGGTCATGTCTCTCTGAACATACACAGATTTAAACTCATCAACATGCATCAACCCCTTTGCAGCATTCAGCAATGCATACCTCTGCTCATCATTCTTAACACATGCTCTAAATAACACATTAGCATTTAGACACTTCATGCCCCTCAGTTCAATTGTGCCCACATTCAGAACTCCACAGATCCTATCAAACATCATTTTCACCACCTCAGCATCACTCGATCCAAAAGCTCTCAGAACAACATACCTTCTACAACGCTTCTGTTCATCCAGCTCTCTCAGCTCTGAACGCACCACTCCACCATTCACCGAACTAGACACTCTCCTCAATTATATCCATTACATCTTCTGCAGATAGGCCGCCACTGACTTCACCACTCACAGCAGCAGACCTAGCTACTCTCTCCTCAATCATATCCACCTCCTCCACAGACAGCTCAGTACCTCTCACGACAGCAGAAACACCTCCCGCAGCAGACATTGCATCCAACCTTTTGGACACTTTAGACAGTCACCCAGAGATTGATCCCACAGCAGCAGGCAGCTGATCAAATGCTGACAAAAGATTAGACTTACTTCCACCACCAACACCAGACACCATCCCGGATCCACTCCTGCACCTGCAGCAGAAATACTTCACAGCTTTCTCTACTTTCCTACACACACAGTCAATGACGCCCCTGTCAATCCCAACACATGCCGGATCTGCATGAAACTTACAACCACAAAAGAAACATCCAATCAAGACGCCACCAACGATCCGGTCACAGAAGGAACAGCGCGCACCAACACCAGAACCACCAGAGTGCACAGAGGCGCCCCCAACACTGACATTCCTAGATGTCCCAGGCCCCCCAGCACCTGCGCCCCCCCACACCAGCACTGCTAACACTACCAGACGACTGCCAAGGCAAGCAATGCAGATCTTCGTCATCCTCCGCAGCATCCAGCAACGCGATTATAGAAGACACAGGCGACACCGCCCTATCACCCATCCCAGAGCCACCACAGTCACCATACGCAGCACAAGGCGAGTCAGGAAAAAGTTCTTCATCCTGGTCTGCCTCCAGGCAACCTTGGGCCCTGGGAAGACACACATCCATCTTCCTGACAATTTTTGAGTCCCAGTCTGGTGAGTTTTAAATCTCATACATGGCCTCATGGAAAAATCTTTGCTTTTGAGGCTTGCCAAAGCATTCTTTGTTTGCATGGCAGGAGAACAAATCTTCTGGCTTGAGGTTGGCCGTTTCTCTGGTACCATAGAACATGATGGGGTACTTCTTGGGGGGTCCTCCGCCAGGTTCCAGAACAAAGGGCTCAACCCTTCCAGGCCAATGGGGATGTCCTTTAACCTTGGCAAAAACTAACTCAAGAGGTCTGAATCTGACCAAAGACATGGCGGATGACACAATGGTTGACAGAAATTTCAACAAGTTCCTGAGTCACTTTATAACTAGTGGTTGTTTAGGTGGTCTCTTGACCAGCCTTACCAAGTCTACATTTATGTTACACAAATATGGGACAAACTAGCCTGCAGTTTTAGGTTCCAGCACAAACAAGAGACCAGCTTAAGGAAATATGCAGCTCTGGAGGGAATCAGTTATTTTTTTGGGCGCGTTAACACACAAATTTCTGGAAGGGGAGCGTTAACAATTGTAATGGGAAGAGGAGTGAGTTTGCTTCACGGTGCTGAGTCAGTTGGGCATTTACAATCTTCTCCAGAACTGTCACTACATACGAGGTAAGGACTATAGGTCAAAGTCTCATCTGATGGATCTCTCTGAGGATGCCATAACACGAGGTTGTATTGTATGCTTTTTGAAGGTAAAAGAAAAAACTGACGGTGTGTTGCTTGCGGTCCAAGGCACCATGGATATCAGTCACAACTCACACTATGTAAAACTGCTTTCAGCGCTGATAGCATCTTCCTAAATCTGAATTGTAATGGGGAGAGGAGCAAGTTTGCTTCACGGTGTTGGGTCAGTTGGGTATTTACAATCTTCTCCAGAACCGCCACTACATACGAGGTAAAGACCTGCTATAGACAATTCATAAGTAAGCTGGACAGGTTCCGGGAAAGATTGAACCATTGCCTCTCCCCACCGATTGGGATGAGAGTGGGTAGACCAGACTGTGTTGTAAATAAGACATAAGAGAGTGCAGAGGGATGTAGGTGATGAAGCATCTTGTAGGAAATTAGATCCTTACCGAGAATAGAGGTTGGAGGCTCGAATTGCACCAAAGACTTTGCGTACAGTGATGGGTTCATTGTAAGGTGCAGGAAGATTTGTGGGGAAATCCAGATCATTTTGTTCCTCATGGTTCTGTCTTGGGTCCAGTCAAATTTTTGTTTTGTGTAAACCAGGCCACTGATGGTATACTATCTTAGAGAAGAGACCAAGTGTCCACTGTGTCAGGCGTATCTGCCCTTCTGAGACACCTAGATGTTGTCATCTCTGTTTCAGCCTCATGAAACTTGAAACTTAATCCAGATAAGCAAGTAGTGATGATTTTTTTTATAGGTTTCATGGAGTGGAATGAGACTAACCCACTCTCTTGCTGCAATTTGAATGGTGTTGAGCAGAAGTTTGTCCAGCCTCACCAGGATTGGGGAGTAATTATTGTTTTGATACCAAGTTGAGATTCCACTAGCATGTCAGGGAGAATGTTGCAAAGGCTCCTGAGCTGGCAAATAATTTGTTGCAATCCACAGTGTGCCCTAGGCCTGATTATTTGGTCTCGCTTCTTGTTATGCACATTTGGCCTCTTGTGGACTATTGTTCATGTGTGTGAGTTACTCATTGTAGAGGATGTACTATTAGTGTGGATGGATTGGCTGATTTTGATTATGCTGCTAGATTGAGACATTTTGGCCTATTTTCCATATAAGGTAAGCTTTTGCAGTCCGGTCTCATCAAGTATTGGAAGATTATTCAACAACAGAATGGAGAAGTTGTTTTTAAAGATATCTTCCAGCTGCTCCTGATCATAGAACATGTGGTAATGCCTACAAACTCTTGATGCCAGCTCGTCTAACTGACATCAAGATAAAGTTTGGCGCCAGACGTGTCCAGCAGTGGAAATACCTGCCTGCCTTAGTTGTTGACTAGACAGGCTTTGTTAGAGTTTTTCTAGCCTGGTCTGCAGTCTGTTTTTATGTATATAATTTTTCGCCAATGGATTTCTTGTTAAGATCTTGAGCTGTTTAGCCTGGTTGTATCTTGGGGGAGGCTCCAAGCTTTTTTTGTGCATGTGAGGTTGTAATGGGACTTTTATCCCGACTATCCCCTAACCTTGTGCTTATATGTCCCAGAAAGAGCAGAGCTTAGCCTGACCAGCAATTTTGTCATTGCATCACCAGCTGAGTTATCACCTCGAGCTGAAGTGTCTGTTCATCATTAACTGTAGGACTCGAGCAGGACTGACCACTTGTTAGCAGCACAGTGCACCTGACTACAAGGGCGAGTGCTGTGTATCAACCTGTAGGTGGTCCTTCATGGCAGGATTTCTGGTCTCAGTATTTTGATAGGATTATTTCTGCGAGGTAACATCTGGTGAATTTAAATGATATTTTCTATTTTATATTCAATAATTGGTTTCATCCAAAAGAGTTGTTAACTGAATAAGAGAACCTCAAATTGCAAGAGTCCAATAGAATTGAGCTCATTGCCAAGTTAAATTTGTCAGCTAAGTAACCAATATGCAAGTTCAATATAATGTCCCCTAAAGTTTAATTTTCAAGTTATTATAAATGAGTTTCAAAATATGATAATATTAATGTCATAATTCATTTTACTATTTTTCAAAGTGGAACCCTATTTGTAGCTATCTGTTGATTTCAAGAAGTAGGATGAGTGGTTCCAACTACTCTTATCTTGATGATGATGCATCCTAAGATCTGGTCTTACTTGTAATTATCTTGAATTCCCTCAATGTGTCAGAGATGGATAGACATCTAGTTAATGTGTCTGGTATATATAGTTGCTATGTGTTGTTGGTATAATTGCTATGTGTTGTTTGATATTTGTATTTACCAATCCTGTTTCTTTTGCAGGGAGCCTCAAAGGTTTACCCACCACAACACATACACAATTGTCTTGCTGGGTTTTGTTATGGTGGTAATGTGTTTACCCATATTATGTTGAGGTGTAGTCGTGTTTTGTGTCTTGGAGGTAATCTCTAGACATTGGCTCTGACACAGGTGCTGTGCACTGTTGTTATAAGTGGCTATCACTTGCACATAAATGTAGGGGTCTAATAGTTACTTGCGGTTTGCGTGATAGCTACTGGAATCAAAAGGGTGTACACCTTCCCCTCCATTGTCAGGCCTAGTTGAGATGTGACATTTTTCACTAGCTATCTTGTGTGGCTAGGAGCAAATTGATCAGTGTTATCCAATAGCTACCTAAATGAAATATTCGTTGATGCAATGCACAGTCTCTTTACATGAGTGCATAATGTATTATGTAGGAGCAAGTACATTATCAAAAATGAGTAATATGTGGAGCAGCTTGATGGTGAACATTGCAAGTAATTCAGAACTGTGTGATGTTTGATGCAGGTTCCAGCACAAACAACCGCATAAAACTTGTTAGCAGGTAGCTGTTTAATGCAAGCATTTGGAACTGAATAGTAGTTGATTACTTAGAAATGTTGTTGGTTATTGTTGCAAGTATTCAGTGATCAATAGCGCAAGGACTTATAACAACAGAATAGCAGTGTTAGTGTTTCAATCATAATCTTTTTTCCATTGTGCAAAACAGAGTAATATTGTTGATGAAGATATGTCTAATGGACTACTATGGTGGGTTGATAGATGAGCTACTGTTTTTCTTTAGTACTTAAAGTATCAGAGTTTATGTTACATTACCACTGTTAGTTAGGCTGTTTCTAAATTAGCTATATAGTTTACCATGATAAAATTTATTCACCCATAAAAATCGACCAGCAAAAATTCATCCTGTTTCTAAATTAGCTATATATATAGTTTACCATGATAAAATTTATTCACCCATAAAAATCGACCACCAAAATTTTATCCTGAACTCGAGATTACATCTGTAGCTGTTAACGGGAGTTGGAGGTTGTATTTAGATTGAAAGCTGGTGGGTTGATGCCCTTTTGCTCACAACGGACAATCATCTGGATTAAGTTTATTAACTGAGGGCTGTTGATAGTGCACACCTGCTTTAGTGGAATTTTGCTGTTCTTTCTTTTTGGAGCTTTGTTCCTGGACCATTTCTCTTTGCATCTGCATCAAATGTTATATATGTATTCTTGCCCTTCAGTTGAGAATGGTCATGAATAATTCCTGTTTCTAACTAACCACACTTTGGTCCTTGGCCTTTCAGTCATATTAGGGTTTCCTTTCTAATTCTTGTGACAGGTCAAGATAAGGGTGTAGAATATTTTTATGATCTGTTGCACATTCTGTCCTTTTCTGCATTTATGAAAACCTTGTAACAAAGGTTAAGGTTGATATGTTTTGCCACAGATTGGATAGCATACTTGGGATTATTGCTTCATTAGTTACTGGAGTGCAATTCATTAGTAACAAGTTATTCCCTCTTTTGAATATCTATCTCTTGAGGTCCACGTTATTTGATAAGAGTAGGGGAATATTGTGATGGTGGACACATTGAAAAGAAGCACCTCGTAACTGAAGCAATACAACAATTTATATTAGCTGCCTAGAAGGAATCTCGTGCAGTTCCTATATTCAAGTCTGGTTCAAGAAGTAACCCTCTCAATTACTGACCTGTGAGTCGTACTTCTGTTTGCTGTAAGGTGCTGGAGCGGGTTTTGTGTCTCAGTTGGTGTCTTTTCTGGAAGATTCTGGCATTTTGTCTGAGGTTCAATTTGGTTTCAGGGTGGGAAGAAGCACTGAAGACCAACTTTTGCTTACTTTGGGTGAGGTTGCTGATCGGGTAGATGAAGAAATGGTTGTTGATGTTGTCTTTCTGGATTTCTCTGAAGCGTTCGATGTGGTAAGTCACTCGGTTTTGTTGGACAAACTGAGACGTGTGGGTATTCCGGATGGACTGTTAGATTGGATTCGTAATTTCCTGATGGGGAGGCGAATGTGTGTTTCTGTGGGGGAGTTGTCAGTGACTTCCGGGAGGTGACTAGTGGTGTGCCCCAGGGTTCTGTGCTGGCTCCGCTCTTGTTCCTGCTATAAGTCAATCATGTTGCAGCAGGTGTGGCTTCTGTGTGGAAGGCCTTTGCTGACGACTTCAAAATTTATTTGAGTTTCCCCGCGATGTACAAGCAGTTCGTCTGGGTGTGTCTTCCTTGCAGAGGGATCTGAATTTGGAGTGGTCTGTGTTGTTGTCATGGAATCTCTCGTTGAACATTGACAAGTGTGTCTTTATGCGTTTTTACAGGTGCCGTCTTGAATTGGAGCAGATAGATGATAGAACTGCTTATTATTTAAATGGTGTGGTACTTGAGCTTGTCGATTCCTTCAGAGACTTGGGAGTGCTTGTTGACTCAAGGCTGCGGTTCCATCTCCATGTGAGAAGTGTGGTAAGAAAGGCTTCCACTCTGGCGACCACTCTGCTCCGCTCCACTGTCAATAGGAGTTCTGTTTTCATGGTTCTTTGTTTATTACTCATATAAGACCCATCTTGGACTACTGCTCATGTGTGTGGAATGTGGGATATTTGGGGGATTAAGACTGTTGGAGTCTGTGCAGAGGAGGTGGACCACGGAGATTGATGGGCTGGGTGGAGTGGACTATGGTGAGTGGCTCCAAAGCAATGCAGTTGTTTTCCATGGGGGAGAGGTTGTTGCATTCTGATTTTGTGAAGTGTTGGAAGATTTTTATTTGTTTTGTTGATTCAGGTTTGTCTGCTCTGTTTGAGAGAGCTCCGGATGTTGGCACACGTGGGCATTCTTTCAAGCTGGTGGTTCCTTGCTGTCAGACGGACTATAAACGCAGATTCTTTTAATCTCGCTGTGTGCAGATTTGCAACCGGCTGCCCGCTGATGTGGTGCAGTGTGATTCATTTCGCGGCTTTAAGAGGGCCCTGGCGGAGGAATTGGGGGCAGTGTTGTATGAGTTTTGCTAGACTCAATTTGATGTGAAATTGTGACTTTGTGTTGCTGACAGTTGTGTGCAGTTGTTGACTGTCTTCATTGTTTTGTTTTCTTTGAACCTATTGAGCACATTCCGACCAGCATCTTGCTGCAGTGCTTGTACCGCGCTATTCTTTTTTATTGCTGGCGCGCTGAGGTGTACTGCCTCCCATGCCTGCATGCTCTGTTGGTGGGGCTGTTGGGGCTGTGGGGGGCTGCAAAGGTGAGATACAAAGGTAAGATGGGTCGAGCTGCAGCTCAGATGCGTATAAATTATACCTTGGTTCTGTAGAGAACCTATTTAAATCACTAGTTGTTTACTGGTAATATATTAGGAGTTAATAATTTGTTTGAAAGAAAGACAGGAGAATGGAGAAAATAAATATTATAAGACTGAATGGAGCAGCAAAAAAAAAGTTTCTTCTGTATGTCAAAGGGAGAAAAAGTAATACTTTATAGTGCGCATAGAAGCTGTTGGATTATAGCAATATTCAATCCTACAATTGGCAACTACAGCACAGTATTTTCCCCTAAAGTAAGCTGCATATTGTGCATATCCAAATAAGATGCTACAAAAGCACAATACAATACTACCGGCTGCTAATTGTTTCAATAATATTTAGCCTTGATAAATTGCTGAGTTGTTGCATAATATTCATCAAAAATAAAGCCATCAGTTTTGGCATAAAGTTGATAGCTGTTATGAATAATTCTGGCAATTGACAGTTAGGAGCTAGCTATAATAAATAGCTATGCTGCTCTGGCAATAATATCATAAAATTAATAGAACAGTCATTGTTTGATAAATAATAATAAATAAATAAGGCAATTGTACCATAGTTCACAGATGAGATTGAGCCATCACCAACAACAACAAATCTACCCTCAGGCAATTAATCAAGTGATAAGCAGCTGTGATCGTAGGTCAATTTATTGTAGCAAGCTACAGCATATAGCAGTAGGGTTTGTACAAGCAAATTGTAGTAATTATAAATTAAGTAGTTATTGAAATAATATTCTGTCAAGTTACTATTAAAGACAAAATGTGTAGCTGTAGAAATATATATATATAATATTAGTGCAATGCAATCAGTGCACATTAATTGAAACAAATTACTCCTACCTTTGCAACCCCTCCCTCCCCAAAAGGCCAGATTGCACAATTTGGCAGGCAGCGCACGCAAATATTGATAAGAAATATGTGATGCGCACGTGAAATCTTGAGATGAAGCGCACGTGAAGACACCTTTCAAAATATTGCACACAGAGACAGTACATTGCATGTAAACAATTCTTCAAAAATATTTGTTGTGCTAAAATTTCATGCACGCATTTTCCTCCATAGCATATATTAATACAAGCTGACACCAAGATTTCTAACCACTGCGCGTCACCATCATTGAAGAACTTCTAATCTTTGTGACCGAACAGTCCGGATCGTCATCGGTTACTGAGAGAAACAAACAAAAAACAATATCGCATTTTTTTGACGGGAGAATAAAAAACTGACGATTCACAAAACAACGGGCAATATCAGTCAAGTCAAAGAGCATCAGCGTTTGGTATGAATGCAACAATAGCTAAACTGTAATATTGAATTACACCCTGCATGGTTCGAACGACAATTTAACATACCTACATTTTGACAATAGATGAAAATGAACAAAGACGTCACACACGTTATGTAAACAAGTTTGCACAACATTCATGGAAGAGACAGAGGAGTGGAAGTGCAAATTAAGCACTGTTAGTAATGGCAACTTTTATCAAGAACTGACAGGTATTGTTCATTTTAATTTATAACTACCATAAGAAAGAGTATCATTTAAATGTTACATTCTGTTTTGTTTGACGCCTGGTTGGTGAAAGACGCTTACGTCTATGTGCGGTCATGTCAAGCTCTACACACAAGTAATTCTGCAGTCTGTTTCTCGGCGCTATTAGCCTCGCAGATCTAGTTCTCTGTTTTGTATGTATTTGTCAGTCTCTGACAATGGCACACGTAACTAGGCAAACATACTGCTGCAAGGGCACTCAAAGGTCTAGACATGCCGATCTCAGCTTCTGAGGCGCACGGCTGGTTCGGTTCTTAATATTCGGCGATGAAAACGCACGTAATGTTCTCAACCCAGTGCCCAATTGTGCAATCTGGCCCAAAGGTCTCAGTATACTCAGTCATCACATGAACCAAGCCAGGAGAGGCCAGCACAGCCATGCGTGCCAGCACCTACAAAGACTCCACAGAAAAGAACAAAGTGCAAAGAACAACAACGGGAAGATGCTGAAAGGGATGTGCACTAATGGCTTTCAGAAAACAGACTCCCAGGTCAATTAGTCTCAGCCAGCCTTGGTTTGTCTCAACTCATCCCCTTACCAGTTGACTCGTCTACACTCGCCTCAACCTGCCTTGACTCGCCTTGTCCCCTCCACGCACAGTGCCATTCAAGACTTTCAATCTCCAAGATCAACAGCAACATTAATTCATTAGGCGTCCAGGAGAGTGCAAATGTTCCCCCTGTAGGTTGGTCTAGACTAACTAACACACCACATAGTCCATTTAGGGCCACTGCGGGGGTCTAACAATACAGATACAGACACTAGGCCGCATCCCCCAGAAAGGGGGGTGGCCGACGGCAAGGCGCACCTCACACCCTCACACGGTCACATTCACACAACTTAG
>SDVV010008322.1:0-17262 GCA_016164225.1 Gammarus roeselii | reverse complement strand
TTGATTTTGACGCTGCTCTGATGTGCTTTCCCGCCCTTGGCATCCCGCTGTCGGGATGGTCGTGGGTGGGGGGGCCCGCCATTATGACGCGGCGGGAGTAGACCAGTGAACACTTTCGGGCCCTGCTGTTGACGACGGATCCTTGGACTGCACTCGGGACCCAGAGTGTATGTTGAGTGGGTACCGGCTGGACCTTTTTAGCACAAAAGGGCTGAGTTGTGTGAGTGTGAGGGGTGTGAGGTGCGCCTTGCCGTCGGCCGCCCGCCTTTCTGGGGGATGCGGCCTAGTGTCTGTATCTGTCATTATTGTTCTTTTCGAAATAATCTTTTGTTTGTTCTATGTCCCTTCTCCTAGTCTCACCATCCCCTTGTGTGTGTCCGCCCGCAGACGAAGCGTCACTTGGAGCAGATGCTGGACGACCTGAACGCTGGTCGGCCGCAGTGCCCTGTGGGCCTAAACACGCTCGTCATTCCGCGCAAGGAGACTCTCACCGCCTCAGAGAAGCAGCCGCTCGTGTACCTCAACTGTGGCCATGTGCAAGGCCTGCACCAGTGGGGCCACGAGAAGGACACCAACGCGCACACCTGCCCCATGTGTCTCATGGTCTGATAATCGGTCTTGCGATAGCTTATTGAGATGCCTGTTGGAATTGAGTCCCCATATACCTCTAAGTCTGCTCCTAACTTTTGCTCTAGCGTACAGAGAGACCTGTCGCAAATTAACAACTCCAAGTAGGATTTTTATTTCTGCAAATTGACTGTTGCCAGCTCTGTTGTCAGTCGCTTTAGAATGATGAAATTTTTGGTTTTCATATACTCGATATAATTACCCACAACAGATTTTTATTTATTTTATTCTTGATATGCAACCATGTCAGTGAGACCATATTAATTTTAAAAGAAAGCACTTTGAGGAATTGATTTTTTTTTAATTGTACATCAATACGATTTCATAATCTTGACAGACATTGCAAGCCTTAAGTATTTTAATGCTGATCGGTAGATGACCATATGTTGCAGAACCTAACTATTTTGGGTTTTTATATCCTCTAATTGTCCTGCGGGGATTCAAGTTGTTTGTTTCAGTCCCAGCTTTATCATGGATGACATTCGATGCGAGAATGACATTGACTTGAGCTCGCTGGACAGCTTTGTCGCTATTATAATCTAGATTGTGGATGCTTGTCGACTTCATAGCCAAGTTAGAATATCTTTCATCCATTTCATCGTAAACAAGATGTGCAAGTACTTGAGGATATCAGGTGCTCAGTTAATTTGTTTCTTAAATAATGTCCCCTCTAAAGCTACTGGTTAACGGGTCGCACGGGGTCACGATCCAACCGGGGGGGTTGAACACCCTATTTTCCTTTCGGACCCTTTTTTTCTTCACTCTTCACTATCTCTCCTTCTCTACCCCTTCCTGGTTAGGCTTTCACCTCCTTTTACCTCCTTTGTTTTGTTGAAACTGCATTAACTTATCTCTCTTCTTCTCTTGACAACTTTCCCCCATAGGTTTTTTCTTTAGTTTAATTTACTTCATTTATTTTTTACTCTAATTTACTTCTTTTTTTTTTAGCGTTGCTCTTGCTTTATTTATTTATTTTGTTAATTACTTAATTTTTTTGCGCGTTCACTTGAATTTAACTCACCAACTATCAAGGTGGCCAAAGTAGCAAGGTTGCGACGGATAACGCTGTAAATGATGTGACTGCATCAGGCCTCTGCGATGTGGTGGACCGGTGAGACAACCTTCAGCAAACCCGTTGCTGAGGTAGAGCTGTTGGAAGGTCTTGCTTAACCGTCGGAATACTGTGTTGCAGGGGAAACGAACCTCACATAGCTCACAAGTGGTGCTCGTTGAAACAGCCAGAAAACACTTGCTATATGCGCTCCGAGGTGGGCGTGGGCATGTTGAGGGGGCTCCTCGGAACTATCATGGATTCTTTGATAGAAATTCAGCAAATGTTGACGACCCAGACTTCTCCATTGGACAACTCTTCTGAACAACGGCTATTACCGCAATAACAACGGTTATCGCAAAATAATGACGTACAGGCAGCGTCACCATCTGGTGGACGCTCTTCAACACCGCCATCACCCGGCGGTCGCGCCCTAATAGTGGACGTGAACCCCCTCCATCCCAGGCTGCCTGATGGAGCGATGATTAGTCGACTGCAGCCTTCCCCCCACTTCTGGCGGGGTGGACTTTGGAAGCTGACACACTACCGTAACGCGGGTGCGGTACATGCTGCTTCCGGACAAAAGCCTGAGAGAAGCCCGGTTTTTTTTCTGATTTTCAAATCGTTGAAAATCGGAAAATACTTGGAAATCTTCTTCAAAATAAAAACTACACTACGTTCTTCACCGTCAAGGCAATTTCGGGAGAGAACATTCTCCGATACTAATACTATTCAAGCTAATCGACAACTCCGAGCTGCACTGGGGGGATCCCCGATGCGCATCAATGAGTTTAAGAGTGGCTCCCTCCTGGTAGAGGTGAAGGATGAGGAGCAAAGTAGGAACATTCAGAACCTAAAACAACGAAATAATATACATGTAAAAGTTTATGAGCACCCTACTCTGAACACGATACAAGGAACTATATATTAAAAAACGGACCAAACCACTCCGACGACAATATTCTTACTGAACTCGGGGATCAGCCAGTCACCAAGATATACTGAGTGAAGTACGGCGAAGCGGAGTTGAGGAGTACAGTGGTGTCTACATCCTCTCCTTCAAGCTTTGTTCTCTGCCTTCTGATGTCCACATTGGCTGGACACAGTGCTCGGTTCGCGAATACATCCCTAATCCCAGACGCTGCTACAACTGCCCAAAGTTTGGTCGTGGAAGTGATGCCTGCCGGTTGAGGAACATAAAAAGTACATGCTTCCGCTGTGGTAAGGACGCACATGACCACAATTGTGACCGACCTGTTGAGTGCGCCAACTGTTCAGAGGACCATCCTGAGTCATCACGCGAATGCCATTATTACAAACTCGAAAAGGAGATACTTGCTGTTCAAGCCTGAGAACGACTTTTCTACCCTGAAGCCAAGAGACAAGTAACCGCCAAATTTATCCGCCCGCTTGCTAGCTTTGCTGCAGTGACAGCGGGAACACCTGTAACCAGGGTTCCTTCTAACCTACAACACGATGCCCTTCATCCTCCTCGAAATCGAGGAAGCCCATGACGACAGTCATTTGCACTGTCCGGAAACTCGGAAATTCCGCTGAAGATACCTTCCCTCACTCCCACCTCGCCTTGTCCATCACTTGCTGATCGACGTGCAATGGGGGTCCCAGACCTGAATCTGGACGACGACCTGCCTTTATTGGAAGCAGCACCACATGAAGAAACGCTGCCACCTCAACGCGCTCCTCACCAGCCACACAAGACGAAAACCCGGGGTCTGTCACCAACGTTTAAATTCACCTTACTCCAAGCTCAACCAAGATTACCCTTGGTAACCGCGCAGCCTAGCCAGATTACTGCTTAACTCAGATGCCATTCTGGTGCCTTTATTAGGGCACCAAATGCTCCTTCGCCTCTGCCTCGTTTAGTCGCTCCGGATTATAATCTTGAGGGAAATGCTCCGAGCACAGTTGAGTGATACCCACCCTTCCTCATTATTGCCTCAGGTCGGAGAAACTTGCTTGCCGTTTACCAGTGCTAAGCGCACTGGCTCTGACCTGGATGATGATCCTAGCGAAAGTGATCCTTCGTTGACTCGTAGCGAAAAGAGAAGCTTCAGCGATACTCGTCGAGCGCGGCCAACAGGCCGTGAGTGACAGTCTACAAAAGCGATGTATAATTAGACCTTATCATCTCAAGCCTATACCTTGAATTTCTCTAATCTAAACCTCAATGTCTGATACCCTCGTCCTTCAATGGAACATTAGAGGATATCGTGCTAACTATGCTGAACTATTGAAATTAACCCAAACCTATAATCCAATGGTAGTTTGTCTACAGGAAACTCCTGGGGCTGTAGAAATCACTTTTTTCCCAGTGGGTATAAAGCCCACAACCGGGCACTGTCCTGACTACAATAGTAAATCAAGCAATCACATGCACTTCCATCCCTCTACAAACAACTCTGCAAGCTCAGGCCCACAGAGTGGGCCTCAAACGCCCGTTACTATTTGTAACCTATATATTTCCCCAAATGAACTAATTTCATGCGCACTTTTTACTAACCTGGTTGCTAAACTTCTTGCGCCCTACCCTCTTGTAGCTGACCTTAATGCTAAACACCCCCTCTGGGGGGAGTTTCAGCTGATGGACGTGGAGGGCACATCGAAGCATTCTTTCTGTCTTCTGATATTGCGCTCCTTAACACCGGAAAATCGACGCACCCCCATACCCAGACAGCCTCATTATCGGCTATTGACTTATCCTTCTGCTCCCCAAACCTCTCCCCAGACCTTGCTTGGCAAGTGTTGGAGAACCCTACGGGAGTGACCACGTCCCCATCACCATCACTACTTTCCACCCTGATGATACTTCTTCCGCTCGCCGATATATAATGCGTAAAGCCAAATGGCGATCGTTCACTGCTTATACAACAACACATCTCCAACGTCAGGATATATCCTGTGTAGAGATGGTAGATAACTTTAATAGTACCATCCTTCACGCTACAGATCGCAGCATACCTATAACCAAGGGAACACCACGTGAAATTAGGACACTCTTGTGGGGTGACCTGTGTGAAATAGCAAAACGGCAGAGGAAGCGTGCATTCAATCGATACCGGCGCACCAAAGCAGTAGCAGATAAAATTACGTTTAGACAAGAAACTGCAAAAGCACGAAATACATACTTCCTGTCTAGGAAAGAATCGTGACAAAACTTCGTATCGTCCATTAATGTGAACACACCCATGTCTTAAGTGCGGTCTCACATACGAAAAATGACTGGGAAGTAATGTTCTCACCGCACCCCCCCCCCTCAACCCTAAGGATGATGGGAACGACCCACACCGATCCGCAAGAAGTCTCTAAACTCTTTGCAACACATTACTCCTCCGTCAGCTCGGATTCTGGCTACAGCCCTACTTTCCGTATTACAAAGCGTACTGCAGAACATAATGATCTGGACTTCTCTATAAACTCCCTTATACCTTACAATGAGCCTATGACGGTACGCGAAATCCTTGGTGCAATTCATACCTCCAAACCTTTTGCTCCTGGCGAAGATCAAATCTCCTACGAAGGGCTCAGGCACCTACATCTCTCTGCACTCTCCTACTTGTGTCTTATTTACAACTCAGTCCGGTCTTCCCACTCCTATCCCGATCGGTGGAGGGAGGCAGTGGTTCTGTCTTTCCCGAAACCTGGTAAGCCTACCGAAGAATTGACCAGCTACCGCCCTATAGCTCTCACCTCGTGTGGCAAAGGTTCTGGAGAAGATTGTGAATGCCCGACTGACGCGGCACCTAGAAGCAAACTCACTCCTCTCCCCATTAAAGTTCGGATTTCAAAAGATGCTATCAGCGCAGGACGCAGTATTACGCATTGTGACTGATATCCAAGAGGCCTTGGACCGCAAGCAACACACTGTTTGTGTTTTCTTTGACCTTGAGAAGACATATGATACAACCTGACGTTATGACATCCTCCGAGAGATTCACCGGATGGGACTCCGGGGTCACTTGGTATTTTTCATCCGGAACTTCCTCCGGCGGAGAGTCTTCTGGGCCAAAATCGGCAATCACCTTTCGGACATACATACCCAAGATGAGGGGGTCTCGCAAGGGAGCGTCTTTTCGTGTTCTCTATTCGCGATTGCCATTAATGGGATCACGGGGGTGATCCCTCCCTCCGTGAATGGGTCACTGTACGTTGACGACTTTATGATATACGCATCGGCGTCTGTTTTTTCCCAACTTCAACGTAAACTACTGAAAGCAATTGCCCAGGTGGTTGCCTGGACAGAATCTCGAGGCTTTAAAATATCTAAAAGCAAAACATGTGCACTTCGTATCCATCGGTCTCGCACACACACGAAACCAGACCTCAGACTTTATGGAGAAATGATCCCTTTCCTACCTACAGTCTGCTTTCTAGGACTAATATTCGACCAGAAGCTAACCTGGAAGTACCACGTGCAGCAGCTAAAGATGGACTGCTTACAGGGATTTGTCATTCTTCGGATCGCATCGTACTTCACCTGGGGTGCAGATAGAATAACAGCATTACGCCTTTACCGCGCTATCATCCGGTCCAAACTGGACTGAGTTAGCGTGATCTATGGCTCCTCAAAACCAAATATTCTCAAGACGCTGGAACCAGTTCATAATGCCGCCCTTCGCGCTTGTACTGGAACTTTCCGCTCCTCCCCTATTGTCAGCCTCTTAGTGAAACTGGTGAGCCTGGTCTTGCCCTGCGACGAGAACTAATTGACCTCCAATTTTATTGCCATGTTCTTGCTCGCCCCACCACCCCTACGTGTACCACAATTCGACAGCGCCACCCCAATCTTGCTCCTTCCTCGAGCTTCTCAAGATGCATCAAGCTCCTCACTGCTGAGCTTGGTGGGAGAGGGTCATAGTGGACCCTCTCCAATGAGATGCTATTCCCATCTGGCGTTTACCAGAAGATATGCTCTGCCATCACTGTTTTACTGGCCGAAAGGCAGATGTTGCACCCCAAAATCTTCGAGCTATTTTTATAGCCCATGCGGAGGCCCATCACGCTGATAGCTTGCATATCTTCACTGATGGATCAAAAGACGACAAAGCAGTGGGCTGTACAGCGGTGCTCCACGGGCGCGTCGTCACTAGGAAACTCCCGCCATCAGCGTCAGTTTTCACTGCTGAATTCACGGCCATTGCCGATGCCCTCTTGGCGGCTGATACTCTTCCAGATGCCAATATCTCAATCATTAGTGATTCGCTCAGTGCGCTTCAAACCCTGGAGATCTTCAAGAAGTGCCACCCTATTGTTTCAGCAATCATGCGCTACCTTGTGCGATTGTCCTCCAGAAACAAGAGCGTTCGTTTGTGCTGGGTTCCAGGCCACTGTGGGGTGGTGGGGAATGAGCTGGCGGACGAAGCGGTGCGAAGAGCTGCAGTGGCGCCTGACCCAGCAGAACAGCGTCCACTCTTATGTAAAGACTTTTAACCAGTGATTAAAAGAGCTGTGCGAAATGAATGTAACATTGAATGGTCTGATGTTCCTATGAAAAATAAATTGCGTACTATTAAAGACACACCCATACCCTGGGTCTCATCAAGCAACCGATCCCGACGGACTGAGGTAACTCTATGCCGATTGAGAATAGGACATAGCAGACTAACGCACAGATATCTAATGGAGGCGTCGCCACCTCCTTACTACATGGACTGTCTAGTCCCTCGTACGATAGCCCCTATCTTGGCAGAATGCTCCACATGGACGGAATGTCGGCGCACATACTTCTCCAGGCGCGGTTCCTGGACCTTCCTAATATACGCCGCCTAATGCTTACTGAGTTCCCTCAGAGACAATTCAGTGCGGAACCACTTCTCAGCTATCTAAAAGAAACCGGCGTCCTAACTGAAATCGGATCTGTTGTGAATTGATCATACTTAATCTTACTTACCAATAAACTCCTCCATCCCGGAGGACCACAGTTTTCTTTGCTCACTTTGAGCAGGGCACATTTGTGACTTCTCTCTATATCCCTACAAACAGTCGTGACCTAAGCATGCCGTGAGTTGAAACAATTCCGGAGACAGAGGATGATTTGTCGATGACTTGATGCAGCGCTGGCTGCTAGTTTGGCGTTCGGTGCCAGAAAGACATCGACTCCGGTGCACTAGAAAGCCTTGACAGTCTAATCTAATCTTAAATAATGTGTAACGCAGTAAATCCCTGTCAATCTATTCTAATTATGGGTAATGGTGTTTCACAGGTCGGGCCCGTTGTGAAGCTGTGCATGGGCATTGAGCCTGCATTTTACGTGGACATCGGAGCCCCTACCTTTTGCTTCAACCCCTGCGGTCACATGGCCACAGAAAAGACAGTCCGGTAAGTAGCTAACCAAACAATTGTGTCTCAACAGTTAACCGCTTATAGAAACCATACCTTGCTCGTGGGCGTGCTAATTGCAATGTCGTCATTACGTGGCTTTTCAAAATCGTCAACAATAGTGGTTTCACGACTATTTTTTGAACAATTAAGAAAGTTAGAATACGTTTTTATGATGTACCAACGGAAGCCAATTGGTTACTACGCAGCAGCTTGAATGGCAGTGTTGCCATTTTGCGGTCTGTCAAGAACGAGCTCAATTGTTTTGAGATTGATACTGCCCGCACAATGGACACAGACTACTGTTCAGCCATTGCGTTTATTACTGGCCGCAAGAGCACCCTCCTGCCCTGTTCTCATTTCCTTCACGCCCTGTTCTCTTCTTCCTCACGCTCTGCTCTCCCCTATTTTATTCTTTTTGTTGTCTCCAGGTACTGGGCGTCTGTTCCGATACCTCACGGCACTAACGGCTTCCAGGCGGCGTGTCCTTTCTGCGCTACACCCCTCGAAGGTCATCCAGGCTTTTCTAGGTTAATATTTCAAGATAATTGCGACTAGCCCACATCATAACTTAAGTAGCTATTCAATGCCTGGCTGCCTGCACCACCTCGCTACTGGTGCCGGTACTGCCACCAGGTCGCACACTCTGACCATCTTCTGTATTATTGCTCTAACTAGCTAGCTGAGAAGCCACACATCCCTCGACGACTGAGAAAAAAAACTCTACGGATAATTTGGATTAGATGAGTTGGCCTATTATGATGTTACTGTATCTACAAATTTATCGTCTCCCTGCTTCAGACAACTGTTTCTCATTCCAAGTCCTTCTTCCCATTAGCTGTTCTGTTACAGAGACTCTTCAACTGGGCTGTTCTCTTCATGTTACAGAGCTCTAGAGCAGATATCCAATTTGTCAACTTACGCTACTTTTTTTAATTCACCGTTTCCTCCCAATGCTTGTTGGGTTGGCCACATTCTCTTCACACAATTCCCGAGTAAAGAATTCAAATTGGTAAACAATGCGCCACTGAGTTTAGAAATCTCCTCCCCAATATTAAAATTTCCTATGCTGTGATGAGGAAGAAGAGTAGCCTATTTCTGGATCAGTCCAGTGGAATATCGAGTATCCCTGCTAGTCGGCGTGGGTTCATGCCCGTGGCATGAACCCATGGGCATTTCAGTTTAAAAACACTCACCCAGCTTGCGTTGGTAATTAGAATTTGCAACGCTTGTTGTGCTGAGAATGTCTGTCTTCACCCCTCTGACGTGGTGTTTATGATCACCAAGATGGTACACGTGTATTGACTTTTCTGACGCGGTTTTTAGCATTAGTACGCTGGTGCAAGGCTTTTGAGCTTTCCACACAGCCACCGGCGGCCAAATGTCATACTGGTTTTCTTAGTGGGTCGTTACATACCAACAGCTAGTAAAGCAGTAATGTTTACGCAGCCCTCGGTACTCTTCGTCCCGGTAGCGGTCATACGGCAGCTCCGGAGCGACTGAGGCAGTCGCCGGGAGCCTGGTCAGGAAGTCGGCGGCTTCCGAGGGCAGTGATAAACCTGCTGGGCGGTGCTTTCTTTGGTTGAGGAGAGCTTTAGGGTTTAATGATGATAGCTACTGCTCCTAAGTATATGTTTCTATTGAATTGTGGGGGATACCCAACTTCTTTCTGCAGTGTCGCGAGACGCGGTCCTACTGTTATAGCTACCTGTAATGAGACTACCATAGGTCAGGCGCGCCTCTTGTGGTGCTTGCTGCCGAACTTGAAAGCAAACTAGGATAAATAGCTAGCTAACTTACAGGCTGAAACGAGCCGAGCATTATGTTAGCAAACTAAGATAAGTAACTAGCTAACTTATAGGCTGAAACGAGCCGAGAATTATGTCATGAGATGCGCTTCCCAAATGTTGTTCAGCAACGCTACATCATTGACCGATGTTGTATTGGTGCAAAGTTTTTCATGGTAATTTTCGCTCGACTCTGGTTAAAATACAGTTGTCACTTCCTCTTCCACTTATTCAAGACTGAAGGTATCTTTCATGAGTGTTTTTTTCGCCAATACTTATTAAACCAAATATTGTAGCTTCTGTATAGCTTGCAATTGTTTAAACTTTACTATATGATCTTGACATGAACACGTGTGTGTGACTTCCTTGCTACCCGTGATGTTACACCTGCCATTTCTGTTGTGTTTGCCGTCACCATACCACTCCGCGCCTGAACCTTGTAAATATTAGCCTAACCGGTTCATCTCATCGCCGTATGACAAGAAACGCCACTTTTCACTTCACAAAAAAATGTATGTATGTGTCTGATCATCCAACTTTTTCTATAATAAATTCATTCACAGCGCAAATGACATTAATTTGCGCAGTAATAAACCCGATTACTCAAATAAATTGTAGTACCTTCTTTCATTGGCATTCATGATTAAATAATCTCGAGTTTCGTAGTCGTTTTTAATAGAATTCCGCTGTATCTATGCCATTATTTAACTTGATTGAATGCATTTTAACTTGAATTGTACTATTATCGTCTAAGTAAAGCATTGATGGACGTCATCATTTCATGTAGTTACGTGGGTAGCTTCATCAGGAGAACTCGATTGGTCAAACATCTTGAGCTGTACTTTGATCCAACTGTTGCATGTCACCATGTGCTTTCATTTGTATATCTCAAGTGCTTTCTTTATCGTTGTGCTAAGTAATACGACGAGGCGGCATTACATATACATTACCAAGACTTATTTTTGAACAACTCTACGATGGCAAGGATCTGCTCAACGACAGTTCGGGAAAGGTGACCTTCTGTTCAGCTTTGTATGATGATTACCGCCTTCCAAATTAATGTTCTGATGGACCATACATCGCTTGCTTCTCGGCTTCATAATCAGTCTGTATATTTCCGTACCGAAAGTTCATAAGCTATTCAATTTCTCCACAAACAGTCGCCTTCCTAAGCAGGAGGGTGGCATACATACCAAATCTTTGCTCCTGAGCACAAGAGTGTCTGGTAAAAAAATCTGTCCAACACGGGTGAAGAGTGATTTCAGAGACCTATGTCAGCAGCAAGGCCCAACATCTTTCACTGGTTAACCACTGACCATCTTGTTCCACAACTCGACAATCACAGACAAGGAAACGCTTCAGAGCTGCATCAGACTCATCCGTTCACTATCATCCACCTCTCACTTAAGCCTATCGTTTGCCCTCTCCAAGCCGATACCTTTGATAACGATCGCCTTCTTCCCTACATCCAATCCGACCCTATTGTCGGTCTCCCTGTAAGTTCACTTACGCTTTCATAGCCCTACAGGGCTTCTCCAACATACCTTCGTCCATCCATAAGTCCCAACTCGCGTATCTCCTCCAATTGCCAGCTCACTCGCCGCGCTGTTTCGGACATCGTCCGAAACAGCGTTAAATATCTAATACATTTAACTTTCTTCTCTTACTGACTGTCACTTTCGTGTCTCCGCACCATGAACACTGTCGGAGCAACTACCTCTTTGTACGAACCTGCCGTTGCTTCCATACCCAGGCACCTGCCCGTTATCACCTCTACCCTTCATACACTCAATGCCTCAACTTCGATCCCACTGAAGTGAGAGGGTAGGTGTACAGGTTATTCCGTCGTTATATTTCGATCGGTGTGAACTCGTGAAATCTTGTCACTGTTGGATTCTTTTTGTGTGTTATGATGCCCTGTGTTAGTTGACAGTCTTGATAGCTGCATGCCTCCATCGACTGACCCTATTTGATGGTCTCGCGCTGTACTTGTGGGCACTTTTTATCCATAGTAACATTGGTTTTGCCTTCGTGGCCTCCCTAGGAGTACGATAGTTTCATTCCTTTGTGTCGTAAATTTGTGGTGTGGGTTAGGTGGGCGGACTCGAGTAACATTGAGTTGTTGTAGCTAGCTACCAGGTATCGAAGTATTAGTCAACCATGTAATAGAGCCTGAGACAGTGATTTAGCCTATCAGTTGTTTTAGAGTGAAGCATAATCAACTAACAGTTAACATTCATTTTTTGTTACATTTTTAAGTGTGAATAGGCCCGACCTAAACAAATAACATCTTATCCATTTTGTTCTTCTGAATTATGTGTGTTGTTCTAGTAATTGACTGCCACAGCTGAGCCACCTACTGTGACTGTTGTCACACTCTCGTAACGACACTACCGACTTGTCTCGTCCAGCGATCAGCTGCCCATCTGATATGTTGCGGCTGCCGTGCCTTCAGGGATGGGGTCCTCGTCTTAAGGTTACCCTTCGAGCACTGAAGTCTCTATGAATGTCTCAGCGGTTTGCAATGAGTGTCCCTCTTTTATAATGCCTATCACGCACCCGAATCGGTACTGGTATGTCATGCTCTGTTGTTTCAGTACTTGTATTCCAATCAGTCATCCTCACTTTCCATGAATGGAAAGTGAGTTGGAAATATGTTGCTTGCTATTGTTGTCCACATTATTTGTAGTGGCTGTGCTGTACAGTTTTAGCATGCGCCTCACCTTACCACGAACTGCTAGAATAGGCATCCTAAACGCATTCTACTGTGCATGTCAGGTCTGCTTTCTTAATCATCATACTTTGCATTCGGGATTGTTCTTTGTATGGAACATCAACTCGCACCTGATGTTAAATATTAGCAACAGTTTACGGTTTCGTATGTATGCGTGATGATATTTGTTTCAAGTGTTTTTTTGAGTCATGATATATCGTTAGTTTTCTTGAATCATTTTGAAACATCGTCTGTAAAGCACTGGGACTGTAACAGTTTGATCTAATATTCCGGGACTATAACATGATTGCTGAATTACCTTTACTGTTTCTGGACTATAACATGATTGCTGTTCCGGTACTATAACATGATTGCTGAATTATCTTCACTGTTTCTGCGCTTGGTTCAGTAACGTTCCATCCTTAAACAGTTGGCACTACAAAGAGCTCCTCCACTTTACCGCCTAAGAACACTCCCCCACCTCACCGATCTGAACAGACTCAAGTGTTGTCAGGAATAAGATACGTGCTATGGACTAGAGTCGAGTGCTATGTAAAACTAATATAGCTAGTGTTAGTGTACATATGAAAAGTCTGTTTAGGTGGTCGTACAGAGGAGTTGACATTCTCTCTGCTCCTCACCTAATTGAATATCTCCTGGCATATACGAGCTACGATGACACGAGTGGGTACGTTCAGAGTAGTACGAGCGTGTTTGTGCGCGTGTTTGTTCCATCATTTGTCCATGTACAGATACCGATCCAAGCCGATCCCTTGTAGAGACAGCGACGTGCTGTGTTTAGTGCAGTAAGCTTTAGCTTTAAAAGGCAAACAGCATGCTGCCCTTCTGCTGCTGCTGCTTTGATACCTACTACCTACAGAGTAGAGGTTACATTTACTGACTACTGCTGTTATTACTACTATTATCACTCGGGTGTAGCTTGAGTTACCTCCAGGGAGTGTGGCTGCACAAATCCTCTACTAATACACTGACAGCTTGTTTTCCCCCTTTCTTTATAAGTCTTGGGTAATAGGGGATACCTTGTTTATCTATAGATCGTAGCAGTTCCATCATGGAACCAAACCCAACACAGCCCATGCTGGTTTGTTTCTTATCTGTCTCGCTAGTCTAGCCTCCTTCCCTCTGGCGGCTTGTTAATGGGTCTACGTGCAGTGCAGCCACATTCCCCTGGAGCCCCTTCATATATGTGCCTTTCCAGGGACTGTGTGAACGTGCGGCAGTCGCCGCTCGGCCTGTTTGTTTGTTGGCCGTCGCTCCTGTGCCTGATGCTTGCCACCAACAGTGGTGGGTGCCAGCACAGATGTGATCTGGGCACAGCACTGTCGCCCAATAGATGTGTTGTTCTGGCCCACGGTGGGCCAAACGAGGTTTTCCTTGTCCCAATGGACCAATAAACTGTGGCGTAGTACGGTCCACCGTGGGCCAATAAAGTGAGATGTTGACTTGGCCCACCGTGGGCCAATAGGATTAGGTGTTGTTTTGGTCCACCTTGGGCCAATTAGGTGAGTGTTGTTTTGGCCCACCGTGTATTTTTCTGATCGGTCCATCATTTTCGTTGCACTAATTCAGAGGTGCGAATTTGCTGATCGGATTACGCTTACAATTCTGAAAATGTATGTAGTAACCATTTTAACAACTAATTGATGCTGGTGGTGTCGTGCTATTTTTCTGAATACTCTTTGTTGAGTGTTTTTTCATGAAGGGTTCCCAATTTGATATTTTATGCGTGTTTCTTTAGTGGTACCTAGTCTTATGAAGATTATTTTATTGAGCCGGCGCTCTGTATTGCACTTATTGTTTGTAACTGTAGCATCTCTTTCTGATATTTTTGGGGAATTGAGCTAAAATATAATGTAATATTTGACTTATTTTTAAGGCTGACTTCTGTGTGCTTAGTTCATGTTGAGTGTATAAAATAGAACGTATATTTCCTCACTGTGTTCAATACAATTGGAATTACTATACATGCAAATTCAAATTCATTATGTAAACTTGATTCGTCGTTGCACTCTGTAAGTTATTAGTTGCTTGCTTAATTATTGTGAATTAAATTATGAAATTTAATTAATGGCTTTGTTCTGGCTAAGAGACGATTCTCTAAGTAGTCAGTTTTATTAAAGTAACCTTAGCGCCCAGCTGTTGCCGTAACTATACCAATTATGTTGATTTAGCGAGTCAAATGAGAATGGGAAGGTTTTTTACGTATTTACCCAATGAATTTTCGCCATCATGCTCATCTGCAGTGGCGGTGCTGTGGCAGCTGATTTTTTTCAATACATATGAGAAATTTTCACCTTGAACTCCTCCGAAATTTATAGTGCTCTCAGCAGACATGATTTACTGTGGAGTTCCAGGCGAATTTTTTTTATGAGTATTGCCCTTGTTCCGCCACAGCAGACAAACTCTAAGGCGTAAGTTCTTTAGATGGGTACCAAAAACATCTCATCAACCTCTCATTAGACTAGCCGAACCAGCATAATTAGTTTAATACGGCAACAGCTCTGCCTTATTAAGACTGGTTTGAGAATCCGGCCCCAGGTGACTGCATTATGTGCTGGCGCAAGTGACCGCTCTAGGTGATGACGTGGGTGACCCCTTGTCAGCCTGCTAATCTCATCACAGACGCCTGAAGTGAATGACACGCAATGCTGTTCTAGTTCATTTTGTGTGTGGGCATTACCAGTGTTCAATAGTCAGGTAGTAGCTATATCTACTGTATTTATTTTGCCTGTTACCTCATAGACGGCACTCCATTTGCTTCGGCATCGGGCAACGCCAAATAGTAATTCGGTCCATTTTGCTGGAGCGCATGTGAAAGAAAAGAAATGAATAGGTCTCTCCGAGAGTAGAGGAGTGAAGAGTTTGTTTATTCCAACCGCGTTTTTTTCGCGTGCGAAACAGTTGTCGTATGTTAACGATCAGAGCTTAACTGATCGACGGATGATATCATCCGTCGAGGCTCACCTAATATCTTGTGAATTTATTCTTTGTCTAATTCCTCGTAACAGACATTGGTGCCCCTAGGTCGCTTCTCTAAGTATTATGTGCATAGCGAATTATTCAACAGCATCAGATGCACGGTTTTAGCATTGATGACATCGTTTATGTTTGCAACAATTGCTACTGTATACTGAGTGTTACAGTGAATTATCTTCAGTCCTTGGCTAACTTGGGGCGATGATTGCATAGCATCGGAACCAGTACTATGTTTGCTAGTAATGTGGACCGAGTTTGGCGCTAGTTGGTTATTGACTCCATCCTTTGACATTCGCAGCGTGAAGGGCATTGACTCCACCCAGTAGCAAACTCAATCCCTTTAATCAAATCTACCGAGAACTGATTCCAGCGCTGGTATCAAGGACGTCTCTACCTACCCTCGGCGAGTAATGCTTCATCCAACGAGGAGACGCTGCTGAAATTGGGTATCACTCCTCATAACCTTGTATAATAGAAACCAAATAAAGATTTTAATACGTGTCGTTATTTCCTTTGGACGATTCTTTAAGTGTCAATCCAAGTTATTTATTGTTCGATACAACTCTCGGATTTTTTTTGTCGAAAGCTGACTTACTCTTACTACAACATTATGCGAAGTGGTATGTGCCCGAGCACACTGTAAGAAACGAACTCAGCCTCCGTGTGCTCCTGACGAGGACAGATGATTACTCGGCGCTTAAGCTGCTTCGTGTTGACACTGGAATGTCGGTGCCAGACCATACAGATGCAATAGAGGTTGGCTTATTAAAGGCTCACTGTTGCCGTTATGTTATGCACGTCTCATAACGACCCCAACTCTCACAGATGCTCTTCGGTGTTGAAGGAGAGGTTAAAAATCTGCTCTCGGGTCTTCAACATCTTTCAAACACAAACGTACTTGCGAGGATTTGACGGACAACTAAGCAGCTCGAGCACTGTGGGGATTATTTTGATAGCTCGCCAAAAATATGTAAATTTAGCTCGATTCTTTAGTTGGTTACTCCGTATCTTGTCATTAGTCCGTTGCAGCCGCGTCTCACTTGAGATCTTAAGCATGTTTAGGCAAATTTGGCCAACGTTAAACGGACATGGTTACTTCGTCAGTTCAGGTAACCGCACGGGGTTTTTGTTCGTCAATTAATCGTCCTGTCTTGTTGAATTGGCGCTGCAAATTTTTCGTTGAAGGACTGAAATTGAGTCCTGTTCTAATTTCTCATAAATACTTTTGTGATTCAATTTGATACTCTAGTATTATGTACATAACATTATACAACTGCAGCTGATGGATCTGCTCATATCACGAATGATTGACAAACAATAACTAGGGAAGGTTGCTGTTCCCTTTGGCCCGGAGTCAGCAGAGCTCAACCTTATCCCCATTGCAAGTAGCAGTCGGTTCAGTTACGTTGTTTAGTAGGTTGTTTGTCGTTGATGTAGGCTCAACGCTGACTCGCCGTCTGACAATTGTTTTGTTCATACCGTCAGATTGATGCGTTCTTTGGTAAGGCGTTAGTTGCTTTTCGGACGGCTAAATTGCTTGAGTACTTAGCGATTGATCATTAATAACTGCATTATCAGGTGTACTGTAACAGTTTCTTGTTTAGATTCCTTTTAGGTAACCTTTAGCATCGCAGGTCTCGCCAATGGCAGCTGACGCTCGAACACTCCGGAGCACTGGTGACAACCAGGGGTCTAATGATGGGCAAGAACGAAATGCAACGGAGTGAGGCTAGCAACCACTCCATAGTGCA